>WAAD01039263.1:480-24904 GCA_013389945.1 Fregata magnificens
GTTATCACTGCTCTACTGACAAGCCACCAGAGCAGAGTCTGCATACTTGGAGAAGAATGCTTTGAACTAGTGTAGGCAAATTCCAGTATTTTGGCACCATTTTTTGCCTGGAGTGCAAAAGTTTGGCTACCTTGAAGAAATTCGGGAAACTTTAATAAATATTTCCTTGTTATTTGTCAACAAACTCTAAAGATTATTGGAGAAACCAAACGTGAAACTATTTGTTAAAACTATCACTGCAAAAGGTTTACAATTAAACAAAAAAAAATGCTTCCCTCAACCTAGCTCTCTTTTATAGGAGGCATGTGGTTAGTATATTTTGAAAGTTCTGTACTTCTGTTTCTGGCCCTCTCACTTAAATATTTAAAAAAGTGAATATGCTTTAAGCTGCTAACATCTGTATTTCTCTTTATTAGACTTAGATTTTAATTTCTTAAAGGCAAGGATTATCTTTTGATCCTGCAATTAACCTCAATTATCACAGTGGGGCCATGTGCTGGGGTTAGGGTCCAAAGTACTATAATAAATACAAAAAATAACAAATATGGAATAAAGCAAAAAGTGAGTGAAATTATCCAATACATAGGGAATAAGAAGGAAAACATTGAAAACAAAGCTGGTTGCTCCATTATGATTCATGTGGAAGGAATGTTGAAAGCTTGCTAGGTCGGAAACAAAAAGTTTTACTGTCTCCTGCTTGTGAGTAACACAAACTTCAATAAGCTATAACTCTCACCTTCTGCATCCAACATCTTAGGGATATCCAAATGCTTTTCAGCAATTTCCATGGCAAGGTTGATATTTCCTATGGGGTCATCCTGCATTAAAGAAGAAAATACAACTAGTCAAAGATAGAAGTTTTTCCTTGACGTAAGACTACAGGAGATACACTAAAACTTATTCTGTTTTTCCAAACTGTAAACTGGTGTCACAACTGTTGTTCTTCAAAAAGCAGAGTATATATTCTGGTCTATCTACTGCTATACTTTCAAAAGAAAACATTAATAAGCTATTATGTACCACTAGGACTCTGCTGCAAATATATTCTGGAGGAGAACATAGATAACGTATGCAGTGTACACTCATAATTCTGAGTTAATTCTGAATTAAGTATAGCAGTAATACATACAGACAAGGCCACTGGTCCAGTAGGCTATACTAGACTGTTCATCACAAAGTTAGTTCTGCATGTTTTATACCTACTATAAGTTATATTACAGTGATAAGAATTCTACTGAGTTCTCTGTTGGTCAGGTGCATGCATGAGAAGAAGCAAGCACAGACAGAGGAACAGTTCTGCAGAAGGAGCAAAACTTCCTAGTTTTGGCTTGGACAGAGAAATCTGTAATGCCTCTATAAATTGAATTTTAGAGTTGTGGAAATTCAAGAACTTCCTCTGGTTTTGAGATTTTGATTTTGGTTTTTGAAAGAAAGAGAAAGGAAGCAGTGAGCACAGTTCAGATAAACAGCATGCATTTCATGTCTTACACTACAAATAGCTATTGCTGACAATGGAAGAGCGTGTCAGATTAGGGCGGCTCTTAAGGCAGCCTTCCTGTACCAGCTTGGAGGGAAAACACCCTATGTGAAATGGCAGTTCATGTTATTAATGCTATTATTATTTTCACATATTCACAAACTGCTAAATGATCATAGCCACTCTGAACAATGACAATGTCTACAGAGAGAGGTTGGAAAAACAGGACACAGAAGAGCAAAGTTAGAGATGCTGGAGGGCACTGAAAAAAATGTTAACAGGTTTTCTGTAGAGAACATCCAGGGCTTCCATTTGAATACAAACACTTCCTATAAAGGGATTTAGTCTCAAGCATGCTTTTTTTTGTTACTTTGAAATGAACTTAGTAAGATTACTTACTATGGAATCACAGCAATTATTTAAGTTTCACAGAAGTCTGTTCCTCTTGCATACATATGCCAGGTATCATAAGTAGTAATGCCCATGGCACATCTTTCTGTAAACATATCATACTAGATAGCTTTCCTTTAAAAGCTGCATGTTCAATAAAATGTGTTATGAAGAAGAGTTTACATTTTGAAACCTAACAATTGGGGTATAATAGAATACAAAGTCTCTAATCATAAGTTCTCACTCTATCATCATTTAGCAGTTTTGTCCACCATTGACATTAAAAGGAACTTAAAATGTGGACAATATTTAAAACCCATGAACTTATTTTTGCTATTACACAAGACACCATGTGTAATACAGCATTTACTAAATGTGTATACAAAAACTCTTACTAAAATTAAATGGGAGAAAAATACACTAAATCTAAGTGAGACCTATTGACTAGGTTGAAACGCTTTGCTTATGGATGAGCAATGAGCACCTCCCATTTGTGTGCTTGGTACTAAGTCCATGAGTAAACAGTGCTCCACTGTTAAAGGATTTGTTTATAATCGCAGCAGCTTCTGAATAATTGGAGATCTCCATCACCCATCCTTTTAAACAAAACTATAAGCCACAGTAACTAAAAATCTCTGCTACAGCTAAAGAAATACCTCATCTAACTTGTCATAGTCAAGAAGATCAGGCCTGTGTCTATGGATAAGGGCGTTGAAAGCAAGGCCATCTTTCCAGCTACAAGTTCACACAAAACACATTGGTGAGAAAAGGAAAGGACAGCATGCAGGAGATAAGAAACCGAGAAACAAGACACCAAGACAGCTGTTAATGTAACTAAAATGAGCAGTCAATCAAACACAGCCAGGTCAGAAAAGCAAGACCTATTTTAGGATTTTTCTGCATGTGCTTTACGTGCCACAGCTCAGCCTCAGTTTGAAACCTGACCTGTCCCTATTTTGGAAACCTCTAAGAGGGAAATAGTAATGCTGAAGCAGATCTGCTTATGTTCTATTCCCTTTTCTCAGCACTTATATATAGCATGGTTAGTACTGTGTACCACTTTTCAAAGCACAAACTCAATCAAACTGACTTGTTTGTGTCATGCTTAAGCAGATGTACATCTGTGGTTCAGATCTACAGTTGTCTTAACAACTGCCTAAATTAAAATCTTATGTGTTTAGGAATAAGTTCATTTAATTTTCATCACTGCACACCTCAAGGATCCCAGCATGAATTTAGCATATATATAAAGCAGACTAAATTTTCAAATAATTTCATTTCATTCATTCACCTTTTCCCTCATCAAAGGCTTTCTGATAACGGTTGATTTCACTAGTAAAATCAATTTGTAATGGAAGGGCATGGAATGTAAAATATAGTCTATGATTTACCAGTCTCTCTCATCAATGAAAAGTTGCATTCAACAAATTAAAACCATGATTAAGTTTTCTGTTTTACTAGTGTTTACGTGAGACCTCAAGATGCATTCATTCCAGAGAGCAGAAAATGGTACGTATGTATTGAGAGCTAATGTGAAATTATAACATTCCACTTTCCTTCTAGGTTTTATTCTTCAGTAATGGTACCCAGAAATTCTGACATTATTACTTGCTCCTCATTCCTCCCTCTCAAACCAAAGTGGCTGGTATCTTTTAGAAAATGTGCATTTTGCCATAAGTAGCACACTGTAATAAAACAGTTTTGTAATCCCTATGAGGTACTACCTAAGGGAGTTAGGATATCAGTTTTGTTTCCACTTGTCTGGAAGTATAGGTTGAAGTATAATCTAAGAATTGGTGATTATTTTCGGTCTAAGACTAGTAACTTATTGCGTACTCCTGATTACTGAGGGTAGTGCTTGTTCTAAGGAATCTCAGGGTTAATCATCATCTCATTGTTTACTGCTCTGCAATCTACGGCCATTTACAAACAGATACAAAACAGGATGGACTGTACAATACTATCAGTGGTGAATGGAGAATTCCAATGTATTTGATTTAACATCCATATTGGGCAGTGTAAAAGACTTCTTCAGCTGCCTGGCAGCTGAGGACCAGATTATTTGCAATTAAATGCTGAAGTTGTTGTAATGGGAAGGAAAGAAGGACACAGGACAGTCATGGAGTCCTTTCCTCCATGTCACTGTTTTTTTTGGAGGGAGCTTAGAAAGCCAGTCAGATTAGTATGCACTCCTCAGCTTGTGTTTTAGAAAACATGCTAAGCAAACCAGAAGTGAGCCAAATCACTGCAGGACAGCATGCTGTACCACCCAGACTGATAACCTTATTTAGCTTGGAGTAGTCAATAAGATCAGGTCGGTGTCTGTGGATAAGTGCACATAATCCAAGGCCATCTTTCCAGCTTCACAACGAAAAATAGAATGGAAAAAAATAGTTAATAAAGTCATGGCATTTTACAGTTTGATCCTTGCTCAAGGCTTAAAATCAAGCAGGAAATCTCCTATCAAATCCTGACACTTATGTTCTCTCAACTCTCATCCCTCTGAGCTTTTCTGTTACCGTACTTTTTTCCTGTAGTACATATCTTACTCTACAGTCCATACACACTTAAGGACTCCATAGTACTTTCTAGGCAGTGTACTTTATGTGCAAGACTCCCTGATGTCAATTGCTTAATTTGTGCACTGTTCCAGGATAGCTCAGTGTACACATTCATCAATGCAAGTGCATAATCTCCTATTACACTTACAGCATGTGTGCGAAAGAATAAAAGGAGAGCAAACCTGCAATTATTTGAATTTGCTGAAGGAATTGGCTTTTTCTGTGTCAGTTATTTCAGACAATTTTAATGGCACAACCGTGTTGTGCTCATAGAATTATGAAGTCATAAATCATCTTAGTTTATTTAAAACACTTCACACATATGACAACTTCGATCTGAGCTCTGACACTTCAGCGTGACATCAGGCCCACTACCTTTCGAGGCAAGAATAAGCCATGAACGGAGCTACAAATAACATCTATTTGGAAAGATTATGAGAGGTTTCTTTCAGCCGGAAGCAATTATTCTGAAAGATACTTTATGTAAACACTTTATGCAATCACTGGGACTGTGGGTTTGAGGTCTTATCCTGTGCAGTAATTGTGTGATACTAAACATGTTAATACTGTTAGAGTCCCTGTCACTGAGATGTCTGGGTAGATCCGTCAAATAACAGAACCATCTCCAATAAAAATGTAATACAATTAAGCAGAGTATACATACATTGTGTAATATAAAATCATCCAGAAGGTAAAACTGAATCAAAAAGAGCAGCAAACTAACAAAAAGCTTTTTTCCAAAAGGTATAGACTAAAATGGCCTCAACAGCCCATTGTAAAGTAGTTCTGTAAGAGCCGATCAACCCAAACATTAATCAAGGTACTTCCATTCAAGACGTTTTCCCCACACCATGTATCAGACTAGCATATGTATATGCAGACACACTAAGATTCTGATAATGTAACTTACAGTATACCCTGCATCCATATAAAGCTCTACTGAAATATACCTCTATATATTCAAGGAAAATAACACAACAAATTTCCGATCTCTTAAAGGCAATGCAGGGACTGTAAACCCAACAAATTTTTTTTATCTGTGGATGCATGTGTGAACTCTATCTTCTCTATCACTACATGTGCTTTACGTGCTGCACATTAAGAATGAATTCAAAACACCAAAACACTGTAGTACAGAGCTCTTGTTGTAAGTACTATAAAGGGTTTCAGGGAAGGCACGATCACATGGTTAAACAGTGCAAATGGCAAGTCATGTAGTTTAATGAGGTGGGTCACCAGCAGAGCTACAGGAACCCGCCCAGTGAAATCCCCAAACCAGGCAGCCTGCGTATGGCCTGGAACCCCCTTTCTAGCCCTTCATGAAAACACAGAACCACAAGGCTGGAGCTTCACTAAATTTTGCAACTTAGGTAATGATCCCGATTCTGAAAACAAGCATGTTTAAAGTGCTGCTGTTGTGTACTAAGTGCATTTTTGGCTCCTTATTTATAGTTATGTTACAAAATCATAAAGACTGATTCATCATAATGAGATATTTACATGCTCAACACATTGGGATTTTTGCCAAGAACAGTCTATACCTACAGTGGCTCTCGTGAAAGCAGTCATTTGCCAAGTCACTATGCTGCGCTACTCAGATATTCCCATATACCAAGGACCTCTAATAATGTAATGTGGTCATTCTGTATGTAGTAGGGATTTTTTTCTTTTAAACAGTAACTATGGAAGCTATGGTAAATAATGCCAAAGGCTAACCAAAATAAGACTCTGAAGACAGAAAAAAGTCTAGTTAACAGTGAAGAGTGAAATTTTCCTGTCAAAAATATACCTACACAACTGTGGGAAAAATTTGGCCTAAAATATTTTAGACTGCTTCTACCCCTTGAAATAATGGAAGTTTACCTAAGATGGAAGTTCTGAATGTTCACATTTCTGTAAGGAGCAGTTTTTCTTTGACACCACAGCAGCAGCCCTTCTTTGGCAGAGGTCTCTGTAAAAGACACCAAGGAGTGAAAAAAGGAAAAATGTAAAAAGTGCTCAAGTAATTAATTTCTTGTCATCTTAAATGTGGTCAGCCATCTGAAACTGGTTGGCATAAGCCAACATTTAATCCTAAAAGATACTCATACAAATGGACTAATGGGGCTCCGTCAGGACACAGAGGTCAGCTCAATTGCAACAACTCAGACTAGAGTCTCAGCCTGCACAATAATTCTGGGATATTAGAAGTTTAAGAAGTTCTATTGGTTGGACAGCAGAATGTATATTTGGAGAAAAATACCCAATACAAATACCATAGCACTAGACATAAAAGATTGTGTTGGTGCCTACATGAAATATGCTTGTAGTCTCAGTCCATTTGCTTATGGGGAGGGATAAGTGCTGAAGAAACACCTTCATTATCTGAACTGTATGGGCATCTGAATGCGTAAGTAAAGGACAAAAAAGATCAAATAGACCATTAGGTCCACATTTAATATCCCACAAATTATGGGCAGGACAGCATGCAGAGCTTGAATTGACTCTACTTTTCTTGAAAATTGAGAATAGTTTCTAGAATTCTAGACTTTTCACATCACAGACTTGATTTAAAGAGTATTGTAACTACAACACACTTTTTGGAGCCAGTTACCAAGCGAAAGTTAAGAAAAAAAATTCTGAAGCAGTGGGGGGGAAAAAAGTGATAGAAAGAAGAGGGATATAATCAGATGATATTTGCAAAGAATATGAGAAATGGAGAGGACTGAAAAAGTATGTTGGAAATAGGACCACCATACAGGGTACAGCGTAGTTTCAGGCCAATGAAGCTCAGAAACACAGGCATGTTTCTATGTCTGTAACTGAGAGACATGCCCAGAACTTGGCATTTAGAAAGCTGGCTTGAGAGTCTCTCTCAGGGTAAGGAGAGTAATTACTTTTTCCCTCCAGAAATAGATTTTGTCACCAGGTAGGGAACTTGCAGTACCATTTTCTGTGGAAAAAATAATTCATTTTTAAAACATTCATTTCACTTGTGCACAGTTCATATAAAAATGTCTTTAAACAAATTTCCTAATTGTTTAACATAGTTGCATTACTATTACCTTCCACTGAAATATCCTGAATAGCAAAGCGAAGGATGATAGTCCAGATCATACCCAGTGTCATTTTCACATTGCCGTCAACAATTTCTAAGGTAAAAAAAAGAGATAGTAGTAGTATTTAGAATGTGGTTTCCATTTTCTCTTATTTTAATAATATATTTCTATATATAATATATTGTATTTAATAAATTAGTTGTATTTCTACCGTAACTCTTTATCTACACAGAGTTCATCTGCGTTCGTTTTTCAACAAACTCATGCTTCTGCTACGCTGGCAGTAGGACTGAAGATTACTGAGGTTAAGGTCACTTCAGCCCTTCCATGCTAAAAGGCTTCTCTCTAGGTAGTTGTAACTGTCTCAAATCTTTCCCTTTTAGGCTGACTTTTTTAGAGAGCGCCTGAGGGGAAATACTTATTTAAAGTTTGAACAATATCAGCCTTGCTGTTTTCAAATACAAAGGAACTGAAAAAAATATGGTCTTACCCCAAATTTTGAGAAACTACAGGACATTAACAGTATCATTTTTTTAATAAAATGGTACTCAGAAATCCCCCTATACTATTTAGACCTTTTTGAGAATTTTACCTACAGTGCCAGCACAGACTAGATACGAAGAACAGTTCAAAAGACACAGCACCTCCTGAGACTAAGCTACATAGCTTCCTGCCAAGCAGTTCAGAAACAAGGCCACGAGGTTGTAATGTCTTGCAGCTCTGATGCCTATGCACGTTTATGTATCTTTAATACAAAATGGGATTTTTTTACCTCTGGGGTTTCAATTTGTTTCAAGACTGCTTGAGTCTACCTACAACACAGGGCACTAGGAAGATGCTTTCTCCAACCCTTCTCACACATACACGGGAGCCTCTTCCACAAGTCAAGTCAGAATCCAGTGCTCCTACATTGTAATATGAACAGTGAGAGCACTTAAATTTCTCAACACCAAAAAATGTACTGCCAGATCACTAAAGTGTGGTGATAATGTTAAATCAAGCTGAAAACTATGGTGAGAGACTCAGAAGAACATAGTGAGATTATAAGGACGGTCCAGCACTGGAAGGGGAGGAGGTGGGACAACGAGAGGGGAACTGCGGACTGCCTTTCCAGTCACCTCACACCAAAAGAGCAATGGAGCGTGGAAGGCACCAGCTGCTCCCCTGCTTGAAAGTCACCTCCAGCCTTCCTCAAAAAGTGGAGCAGCTGTAGCTGCCTGGGGGCCCACTGGTTTTCTGGGGAAGGAGCAGGAGGAACTTGCAGCAGGAGGAATTTCCTCAATTTAATGTCAAATACCAATAGAGGTGCCAGCAGAAAATGCAGTCACTCTGCTACACAGAAGTTGCCTGAATCCCGGGGCAACTTTTACAGAACAAAGCAGCTGCTAGCTCTGAGACTTGAGATACATGTTGAATTGCAGTAGTATGTGACACAAGCTGTCATCTGAACCTATGGAATTAACAAATGTGGTAGGAGATATGTCACCCATCACTAGTCTATACTTACTTTGCTAGTGTGATAATCCAAGGTTATATATGAATGGCTATTTTTCTACTTTCCCCTTTGGGTTCTACACTAATTTTCCAGAATGCTTACCTCACTTTGCCTGCCTTGCATGCATTATGACTATCTTATTGGCCCTGAAAGACCTCAAGTCTATTCAAATCTCAAAACTACACTCTTTCAGCCAAAAAAGGCCAAATGGCAATTAGGGCATGTACCTACTTCTCTCTCCTCCCTCCTCGTCAGTCAAGTATTTAATTGTATTTTGATCAGATGTCTGATACATATATACAGTAAAAAAGAATTTCTTCAAATGTAAAATAAATGAATTTAAATACTCAGGAGGCATTGCTGATTGTCAGGCAATCAATTCGTGGATTTGCATAATCGCCACATCGTTGTTTTGATTTACATATCCGTTATGTACACACAGACAGAATGAAAGAGCAAGAGAGGGAATTTTCTGTGTTGTGCCTCAGGAGAATTTTCAAGCGATTTGCCAGCTTTGGTTTCTCATTATCTACTGCTAGCATAAAACACAAAAAAGACATGTATAAAAGACAAGGAAAAACATCTAAACAGAAGGAAAACAAAGTTGCTAAATGTTGAAAAGCTCCAGTGACAAAAAAATACTGATTCATTCCTATAATTTTCCTCTGCAGGTCAATAGAAGACTTCATTATTTTCTTCACAGTGCCTGTTTACTCTGGGAGGAGTATAGTTCCTACACCTCACATATGCAAAGCTACAGCTTTCTGGGGAAAAAAGGTCTTGCTGACCTATGAGGACAGGAAAGGAGAGAAGGGAAAGGGAAGGGGAAACAATAAAAACTGCCTAGGGAAAAAGCTAAGCAAAGCAGTGTGGCAAGTTCTCAAAGGTTTTAGTTTGGGGTTTTTGTTCTGCTTTGGCTTTGTATATATCTTTTATTCTAACCTTCTTGTAGCAGATTCACAGATCATTTGGTCTTTAATATTTCTCCCACTCCCCAGAAAAGCAATACAGAAGTGTTTCCTATTAACAGGATACTTATCTTTTGTGGTTCTCCATATCTCAGTTCATTTCATTCCGAATGCAATTACCTTGCAAATGGAGTTATTGCACTTTTTTAAAACTTAAGGGAAAACTTCTAACTCCTGGACTGTGAATGGCTTATAAGGACTGCTTTCACAGCTTTTGCTTTAGCTTCTTGACTCTCTAGTCTCATTTCGTCACCAATGGAGAGAAAGACTCTTCCACGAGACAGACCAGAGTAGCTAAATTGGGCTTCTGCTCAGCATCACAGTTAAAGGTGTTCACCTCTCTCCTTCCACTCCACAGACAGCCCATGGAAGTCAGCCTCCGACCGGTAATGATGGCTTTAAAGAATATCCCTGGCCCCTTAAAAATACTAAATTGAACTTTGTACTGATGTCCCCCAGGAATCGCAGTTTAATCTTTGTTTTGAGGCCCCATTTTAAAAGCCAGTTGGTCCCCTTGGGCCTACATGCTCTTCACCACTCGGTGTGTCAGATAATAAAACATGATCCTCAGCAGATTTAGATACAAAACTTTCATGCTTTGGAAATTAAAAAGTATTGCAAGCATCCATGTAACTCAGAGAATGCCAAAATGGGTACAGACAAGCCCATATGCCCCATGCCCACACATAGGGGCAGTGAGTTAAGGGGTTAAGGACTTTGATAACAGTACAAGCTTAAGGAGCCTGTGCTCTGCCTCCTTGCTGGCATTCATTCCATCTTCACACTATAATGACTGCCCAGTCAACAATGCTGAAAAATGCAACAAAATAAAAAAAAAAGGGGTGAAGTCTGTTTAAAAACCAGATCAGATTGCTGATCCAGTCTGCAGCATAGCTACAGAAACAGTTGTCAGCCCAAGTGATAGGGTAGGGCTGTGAAGTGTGGGAGCAAGTATGCAGGACAAGGGGGCACAGGGACTCTTTAAACACATACTGGTGCCAGAGGTCCCACACTGTGAAACTATACCCAGTCAGATGTGATACCGCATTGCTGCATCAGCATAGCACTGTGCCTTAAATAACAAATTTAGCAGAGGTGATGTGGTAAACTTAACAGGGCACTAAGCACTTCTGGGACAGAGCTGGCTTTGTGTTCAGCCTGTTTAGAGTAGGAGTGGAAGGCACACAAATCTATCTGCTCCTGCCCACGTGGATATAAACTAATGTGTGTTAGTAGCCATACTTGACATAGTGCAATGTCTTACAATGACAGGTTCCTCTCTGCATCTAAGCTATGGCAGTAGCAGTGGATTTTTCTCCTGTGCTTCCATCCAAGAATTTAAAACTTTTTTTTTAATGCTAAGGAATTGAATTTTTGCTTCTAATCCCTCCATTTTACAGGTCGAGAATTCCAGAAACAGGCAATAAAAGCCTGCAGCACAGCCAAGAACATCACCTTAGTTTCCTGGCTTACTAACTATAGCCTGCTGTTAAATGCAAGGAGAAATATTGAGCGCATGGACAGACATCACCTTGCAGCAACTGGCTGAGAAGCTGGAAGTGGTTACTGCCTCTTGTTCCTGCCTCCTTCCCAGAGGGAACTACCTGTTATCGCAGAGCATCTAAGCTCATGCTAGTTGCTGCCAAGGAGTACAGCAGGGTTAGTTTAAATGGTTTTAATGGCTGATCTGAGCTATCTCACATGCTTTGCCTTCAGGTGATATAGAAAGTGCTCAAGCGCTGCTCCCTAGTCTGAGCACCCTGGCAGTAATGAGCAGCAATAAGCAGGGCAAAATGAGGGAGGCGGGATTGCAGAGGACTGGCCTGCTCCTTTCAGGGGCAGATATGAGCTGATGTATCATGGTTTAAATACTCCAGCCTTGCTTGAAGAACCTAGGTGTGAAAACATTAGTACATTGTGCAAACTGTGATCAGAGAGAACGACCACTCTGTCCCACAAGATACTCCTTTTGCTACATTCTTGTTTTCGTTCAGGAAGCCTCAGTGTCCCAGCATGACATGACAGAAACTACCATTCATTTGCTCCACACTCTGTACTCTCAGCATTTCTGCACCAGCTATCAAACAGGCTTCTGTATTCTTAATTTTCATTTCCACACATAAATTGTCTCTTCAGTACCCTCTGCTGTCCGTTCAATGCCATGTCGCTCTCAGAATAACCTTAACTGCAGAGGTTCGGTGTAGTGGTATATTTTCCCATCCCACTTCATTTAATTGAGCAAAGGGCCCAGCTGCCCCAACTGCCTGTACAACTGATGGAGGGAGCCAGGCACGTCTGAAATGCAGTAGAGCTCTTCTGAGATCTGAAGTGCCTTTGGGAATCGCCTGTTTCTCCCCACTGATGATATATTCCCCAAGAAAGGTCTTTGTTATGTGCCTAAAGATAGATGGTATGGATTTGGGCTCAGATGGCCCACGCAGTTCAGTGCCAAATGAATGAAGGGTGAGTTCAAACAAACGCTCTGCCCAGTGAACACTCATTTCTTGGGATTTTGGAGTTCTAGATCTAGAAACTGAACACATTTGGTGAATGATACTTGAGGAACCAAGCAGGGTAGGTCAAACCATTTTGTGGAATCAATGAATGCTGACAGATCTCTCCATTACTTCTACAGATGCCCCTATCCCACCTAATGAATCTTCCTGCTCCAGCCACAGTTATAGTAAGCTCCCTGAGATCAAGGTTTGGAAGCCAGAATAAGGACATATATAAGCCTGGAGAAATCAGAAGACAGGAAGAGAAGGCTCATAAATCAATCTAAAAAGGCCTAGCAATGTGAAAAGAATACAGCTAGTGCTTCTCACCGTGATATTGAGGTTACAGCCAGAGTTTTGCTCTAAGGACGTGTCAGAGGCTGCCCCCAGCATGGACAGCCCATCATTGAGGCTATGGAATCAAAAGTAGCTGGATATCATGCTAGCCATATCACTCCTTTGTATGGTAATGGCTATGCAAAGCATTATGCAAATATCTCCACAGCGCAGCTAGTTCTAGACAGACCTTTGTCTTTTTTAAACAATTAATTGAATCTCATAGGAGGCATAGGTTCACTTGCAGTGAGAGCCTGCCTTCTTTTGCTCAGAGTTTACAGCTATCAGCATTTAGCTAGCCAACTGCATGTTTTTATTTAACTGTCTGAACAACAGAACAATAACAAAGTAATAACTTTAGTAAATAACATCTCGCCCCACTTTCTTCATATGTTCAGTCTCTCCCTAGCTACCGTAATGTCTTTTGATCACTCCCTTAACTCTACATCTGAATTTTAGAAACACAGCTGCCATCCACGGTCAGTCTCATAATAAAATCGGAGTAGGTCCCAGCCACCTGATAGTGATGTCAGCCTTTGTCTTGTCTGAATAATATGTCCTAAAGATAAAAAAAGATCCCAGATTGGATAAAGCACACCCTAGAATCCAACCTGATTTCTAAAGGAGTTTCTTATTTTTAATAATGTATAGGGAAAACGTAATGCTCTGAAAGAAGAAATCATTATCTGAACACCCACTGAAACACAGACAATTCAATTTAACCTTGGAGATAAACTAATCTTAGAGCCCATTTATACCCCTCTCCCCCTCCAGGTGTCCACAAATTTCCACCTCTCATCCTTTCACAGATATAGGTCAGCAATCAATATTAAGGGATTTTTGAGGCACCCGTATGTAGAGGACCGCCCATGCAATTTGGCCAAGGGTCTCTGTCAGACTTCTTTGCAACGTGAATTCCTAGGATCGAAGTCAGGCGCATTGTCAAGCTCTGTCACATACCTTCTGCACCAATTGACACAAGTTTCACTCCTTTGCTGGCGATATAATCCAGAGCTTTGTTGACATTAGCAATTTTATGGAAGCGCATCTTCCCTCTGTCTGGTTTCGGTAGTCTTTCCCCTGCAGAAAAACAAATTTAATGTGTTTATTGTTACATACACCTGGCTACTGAGAGAGTGTGCTCCCCCTGGCCCCGCTCCGAACCTGACCCTTATCTCCCGTAACCCTGCTCCAGCCACAACCCTCAATGGCAGCAGTAATAGATATGCCTGGCTGCATCATTTCAAAGTGGATTCGGGAGACACATACCAACACAATAGTCAAGGGCTATTGTGTAGCATGCCCACCTAACCAAAGTGAAGAGGCTGGGACTTGGGGTCGGTATGCAAATATGACTATGAGTCAATCATTTTACCCACCCATAAATAGTGAGCAGCCCAAGAGCCCTTGGAGCTTTCCTGCACAGCAGCAGGCTGCATGCCAGGATCCCCCCCTTGAGTAGGGACGCCTCTCAAGGTTACTCCTCGAGGTTGAGAGATTCCTTACCATAACAGATCCTCGGTAAGTGACTGATAGCATGCTAAACTTTGAAGTCTTAGCTAAGTGATATAAAGGATCGATTGCGCATATATAATCCTTTAGACATAAAGCGCTGACCAAGTCTGGGACTAGGATTGGATCTAGCCGCCCCTAGACTCCTCTCTGAGAAGGAGTTTAGAAAGCAAGGGGATCCTTTCTGAACCTCATGACTCAACGGGAGGGTCTCCCTGACAGTTTTGTCTGACCCTGTCCTCTATGCAGTAAATAACCAAGTGTACCTTGCCATCAAATCTTGTTAAATCACTGTCGCATTTACATTTACTATAGAACCTTGTTAACTCACTACTTTCTATCAATAAAACATATTTTGCTTCTCTCTTACGAGTGAAGTGCACTCTCACTCCTTCCGCGACAGCTGCAGACACCCAAGTGATTAGAACTCAAGAGCGAATGTGCCCTGAACACAGTCTAAAAGTTAGCAGTTATTTTAACAGGTATTTTTCTGGAAGAATGTCAAATGGCTTTGAACAAACCCCTGAAGAGAAAATTCAAATGTTGAAACATCTGACTTCTTAGATCTTTCTGATATAGCAGTAAAACCAGAGTAAAATTTTTCTGTTTGCCCTAAACATCTGGAATATATGCGAGTGCTTCCTGCTACTCAACTTCTGGTTCATTGCTACTGTCTGTCTTAGAGTAGCTGAATATTAAGAAGGCAGGATGTTCTCAGAACTCATCACCCTTACCTGCCTGACTGTAAGGAGAGGCTGAACTCTATCCAGCAGATTAGCCATAGCATCCTTCCACATCTGACCAAGAACAATGGCTTTTAACAACCTCATCCAGTACAGCAGAGCAGCTAATTTCAGAGCGTAGGCTGAGGTGTTTGAATGAACTTATCTGTTCAAATGATCACAAAGAAGAATAATTTCTGAAAATATGACTCCCCATTTCATGAAGAGTGATCATGTGAAGATCATCTTTCCCCACTGAAACCGCCAGCAAAAATGTAAACTGTCTTTTCCATAAAGACGTCTTAAAAATCTTCTCCTTTTTCACCTTTATTGTGTGGCTGTAACTTGAGACATTCCCTTCACATTCAGGGGCATTCTGAGTGTACGTTGGAGACTGCCCCTCTGAATAACACATAAAACAGGTGACATAGTGAGTTTACATCAGTTAGTCAAAAGGAGTTCTTGGATATTCCACCTTTCTGAAAAATGAGACCTTTTACTTGTGACTAAATATTGACCTAGTTTTATTTTAGGCACTCACTTTTGAAAGCATTGGTCCATCCAATAAAGTCATTAAAAGCAAAGCAAGACTTCTACACTAAAAATGGAATAAAATGAATTTGTAGCCTAAGTGTAAAGGCTTTTTAATTGTTAGGGGCTAAGACCAGGTCCTCAATGTTTGTGGTTTGTCCAACAGCATTGTGATGTCAGTGATACCCTGATACACTGGGATACCCTGGAATATGAGCACAAAACAGAAGATTTTGGAGATAAGGAAAAAGCAGAGCTTTTTTTTCCTCCCTTTTGTTTTACAGTGTTTCATCTCTCACTTTTCAGCCTACTTAGAGTTTGTGTTCACTGTTCTGAATTGTTAGCAATTTTTGTTCTTTTAAAAGTGCAGTTAGCATGCTGTAAACACATAGCAAACTTTATTTTCACCAACCTGAGATAACTTCCAAGAGGAGCATCAGCTTGAGGCCGTTTCTGAAGTCCTCCTCAATGTTCTCAATCTGCGTGCCTGCTTTCCTGAGGTGGGAATTGCACCAGGCTGTAAATGTCTGTAATAGTAATGAAAAAAGAATACTTATCAACAAGGCTTTTTCCAAAACAACTGCTAAGCCATCTGAGTAAACACTGCATCTGAGATTTTCACTACTGCCTTAGAAATTTGGATGTCCAACTCCCATTCATTTCGTACATGTCGCTGAGTTCAAAATTCTTATCCCAGATGTTCATGAAGATGCAAAGAATTGCTTGATTAGAAGCAATATTTTGGTAGATTCTGCTCGTAAATGCATCCCGAAAAAAAGATTGACACATAAAGGCAAAATTTGTCTAATAGTTATTACTACACTTAACATTTTATGAGCACATAATTTTATATTGGGACTTATCTGTTACACATTCTTCCTGAAAAGATTGATATGGTATAAAGGAGACTGTGTGACAGTAAAATGTAGGCAATACCAAGCACAGAAGCAAAAACTTCTACTACTTGAATTCATGCCATGATAAACAGCTCTTGTACAGATTATCTATGCCAGGGACAAGTAACATGCATTTCTCACAGGCAGGAAGTTGTGAGAACACTCTTCAGGATGAAATAGCTGAAGAGAGACTTTATACAGCAAGGATACCAGCAAAATTGCATCTGCTCCTACTTGTAACTACAGTGAGAATCAGAATGCCTTTTGAAAACATGGACAATTAGAATGGATTTTGAAAGTTTACAATGATTCAAGTGCAGAAGTTTCACACTCAGACCTTGCAGATATGGCCTGCCTTACCAAGGGTTTTATTTTTAAACGGTATTATATAATTTTCAGAAAACTACCACAACTTCATGAAACACACAAATGCAGATACTTAAGTTTACAGGGCAAAAATGGTCACAAAAGGAACCATGAGCATTTCTCTCTCCGTGGAGAATAACCAAGTCTGGTTTTACTTGCAGAGAAGAAAAGCAGAACTAACTCCATTGATCTACAGAGGTCATATGCACATTAGCTTTTGTATGAATGAAATCAAAACATGGGCTACTATAAAATTTAGTAGTTAAAATTAGTCTGTTTTCAAATATCCATTACTTCTCAGCCTTCTGACAAATTCTCCTTGCTTTTCAGTGACTGTTAAAATATATAGAGCAAGTTTGTATTTACTAGTTATTTCACCAGGTATTTAAATCTAGGTATATAACAAGGCTATACATTTTGGTAAGTTAGACTTCAGCTACGTAAAATTGTCAGATATTTGGAATTCCCCTACTTTTGCTATTTTAAAATTACCATAGTTTTAAAAACATTTAATGTAAATAGTTTAAAAAATAAAATATAACCTAAATCCCCATTGTCAATATGAAATTTCCTTTGGCCTTCTTTTTTCTTGCCTGTTTTTTTAGACTATTTTAATTTCTTATCTCTCAGAAACAGAATAAGAAAGGCCAGTAGATGAAGGCAAAAACTTTCCCTGGAACTGAATCTTGTAAATTCCAGACAGATTTCATACCTTAAGAAGATATGGATTGAATTTTCAAAAATGGTCTATTCTTAAAAATGCAACTTTCTGTTAAAGAATAACATTTCGATTGCTGTTGGGTTTGACTGTTTATGTGAAGAATTTATGTGCAGCTTGCTGGGCTCTTTTCTCAGAGCTCCTCCAGTGACAAGGAGCAGCTTGCTAAACTTTAGTTTTATCTATGTCTCCTTTCCAACTGAAAGGAAGAAGCAAGAAGTGCTATGGATATGGGGGAGCTGTGGAGTGAAAACCCTAATTCTAGATACCCAGAGAAAGGACGATAGAGAAGACAGTATTGGAAGTGATTCTGGGCAGGGGTCCTGTTGACCTGCAGAGGATGAGTTGCAGGTAGAGGCATAAGAAAGTCATTCTGTGTGCAGATGGAGATAAGTATGGCTGCAGCTGAAGCATCTCTGAAAATACATCTATTTTAATAAAGGGATGTTAGCTTGAAAAGCCGTCATTCAGGAAGGTAAAACTTTCCTCATTTTAAGGTAACTAGCTTTACTGAGCTCATGGGAGACCTGAAACCAGAGTGTATCAAGCATCACAACAGAGATACTAGGCACCTCTACCCTCAGGGCTCGACATGATGGAGTCTTAGGATGGTATTTGGTTTGGATCATTATAGGGTTAGGATCTAGTTTATAAGTCTAATTAGTCTGCCTCAAGCAGTATCTTGTTCTAGTGATATGTATCTAAAAAGGGTTAGCACCACATGAAGTCATTTGCAAATACTAAAAATTATAACAAGCATCCTTGGAAGGAACAATATTATGGTAATACAGAAAAAACAGCTGAAAGCACTCAAGGGTAAATGCACATGAACCTTGCACAGCAATTTGGCAATAAATATTAGAAAGCTAAACCAGGAAATGAATGAGCCTTTCATGAATTAAGCTTCAATGATGGACATGTGCTTATCTGCAAATGCTACTGAAGTTTGTAGAATTCTTCCAAGTGCACCACGCTAAACTCAAAGAGGAATTTGGAGAGAAACCTCAGCCATTTACATCTCTTCTTTTAGACATTTATGGTGAACGTTCTGACCTTGTACTGCTCAAGTAAATCAATTTTCCCTTATTCTTCATTTAATTAAGAGTTTAATGGCAACGACCTCACCAGTCGAGCAGTCTTAAAATACAAATCTGATTCCTACTGTGAAGAAAGCTACTTCTCACTTAGTTTCTTAAGAAGAAATGGAACCTGGCACTTCTTAGCTCATATATGCATATATAAATATATATATATATATATAAAAACAAATTAGAATTTTGTCCTCCTCTAATCTCACTGTGCTCCTCTACTTCACCTCTACAACAGCTGATTCAAATTACTGGGTGCTGCACTGGTAGACACAAACCATAAGTTTTATCCAAAGATCCCAAAGTTTTCAAATAATTTAAATAGTTTCTCTCGAAAACAGGCATTTTTATGGCACTGAATTTGCTGAGAGACAAACTATCTTCTTAATCTTGTTCATTTGGCCAAGGCCAACTGTATGAGGTTTAACAAGGCCAAGTGCGGGGTCCTGCACTTGGGTCACAACAACCCCATGCAACGCTACAGGCTTGGGGAAGAGTGGCTGAAAAGCTGCCCNTCTTATGAGGAGCGGCTGAGGGAACTGGGGCTGTTTAGCTTGGAGAAGAGGAGGCTGAGGGGAGACCTTATCGCTCTCTACAACTACCTGAAAGGAGGTTGTAGTGAAGCGGGTGTTGGACTCTTCTCCCAAGAAACTAGCGATAGGACGAGAGGGAATGGCTTCAAGTTGCATCGGGGAGGTTTAGATTGGACATCAGGAAGAATTTCTTTACCGAAAGAGTGGTTAGGCATTGGAACAGGCTGCCCAGAGAGGTGGTGGAGTCGTCAACCCTGGAGGCGTTCAAAAAAGGTGTAGACGTGGCACTCCAGGGCCTAGTTTAGGAGTCACGGTGGTGTTAGTTGATGGTTGGACTTGATGATCTTAGAGGTCTTTTCCAACCTTAATGATTCTATGATTTTATGAAGCCATTAAGCAGCCAATGTGGCTATGATATAAACAAGGAAAGATGCTACTACTGCCGAGTCAAGCTGTTTTCAATAAATAGTTTGATGACAGTCACTGGTTCTATGGGCTGCCTTTTTATATCTGTAGATTATTTAAGATTCTTTCCAGTAATATTGGGGTTTGTCATTGACATTGTAGCATTCTGAAGTATAAACTTGGAATTACCTACAAAGTCTCCATTCATGAAATAAGTTCTGCTGAAGCACTCTACTGTGCGTGGATTCTTTATTTGGACTACCTGTACCTAAGATCGTTTAGATTATCTTCTGTATCTAGAATAAGAGATTTAGGTCTTTTATCTAAATTACAGTTTCTCAGAGCTTTCTGTTTTACCAGTGCACCAGGTCATGAAATGGTGCTATCCGCTTATGACAGTTGTCTTGTGCCTCATGGAAATTGTCGCTGCAGTACATGACAGCAGACTCTCTGCATGTGGCTTCATAGCCTGGTGCCTTCCAAACTGGCTTATTTTCCTAGGACTAAACATGGTTACAGGAATGCTACTTAAGGAAGTGTTTACTATGTTTCAGTGATGCAATCCATAAGTGACTGTATTAAAGCTACTGCAAAACTTAATTTGCAAATTTTAACAGCTTCCACAATCCACATTTTATTTAACCCTTGTCCCTCTTATTGCGATACCACTTGTTCTCACTGCTTTGGCTTTAACTAACAGTTCTATTCATAGTTATTAAGAAACAATTCAAAGCACGTTTAAGTCCCAGAGATCAAGATACAGCCAGCATATAGTACCCCGCAAATTTGTAATCCACTGGGATTTAAAAGCTATTAAATGACTTAGACAAAGCAAATTCCTTTTTCTGCTGAGCTGTACAGCACATTTCAGAGTATCAGATTGCCCAGAGAAACAAGGCAGGACTGAAGGCACCAAGCCGAATACCAGGCAGGATACAAATAAGCGCCTAGAAAGCTAGACATTTCTTTTTAGAATTTATTTACCATAGGTGGCTCTACAAATTTAAAAATTAAATAAATAAAAATTTCTTCTTTCCAAAGTTGTTACTACAAAAGAAACTTTGCTGACATTCTTAGATGAGAGACCACAGAAGAGGGGATGCAGGGCAGGAAGCCAAACAATTTGCAGTCCCACAGGTAAATGTTCTCTTAATGCACTATTAATTGTCTACTGCTGTCACAGGTCTATTCTGGAAAAGGTAACTCCAGAAAAGGGAGCACAGTTTATGTTCTATGCCCGCTTAGCCTTATTGTGAAGACTGCCAATAGCATATTCTCCATAATTTGGATTCATAGATCTGTGATGGCAAAGTGTGTACCTGAGGAAAAAAAAAAAACCCTTACCTGGTAATTTACTCAGGCCACTTAATTTTACAAGCCCTTGACAAGTAGAATTGCAACCAAGGGGCAGAAAAAGGAGATATCCCTAATCAATTATCAATCAACTGCAGCTAATGCCAAAAAATAATAGGGTATGCCCGCTCTGTGCAGATGTTTTTACACATGCACAATGAAGGACATGCTTTGATGGAAAAAGTGGTATCTCTGAGAGCTGAATTGTCCTACACTCCTGAGAAAGCCAGCATGTCCTTTTTATGTGGGTGTAATGATAGCTTACTTTTGATAGTGCTTCAAAGCCAGGAAACAAGATGCTATAATAACAAGTTTCACATGTGCATGTGATAATAAGGATAAAGAGAATTAAGAAAGCACCGGTTACCACCCTTTCCAATACTGTTACCCATCAGTGGGTCACAGGACAACTTGTTCCACCTGCTGAAGATACAGGGTAAATTTCTAGTTTGACACTGACAGTGAGTCCAAAATCATCTGGACAAATACATCACCAAAAGAGCAGCATAACTTGTGTGGGGACATGTACAGGGGATACACTCCACACGTTCAGGAAGATTTATTTTCTTGCACTCAGTATTAAAATTGAGAAGTGGATCCAGCCCAAAGGATTGGAGACCCGTATCCTATTTAGTATGTATATCTCATAACAAAGGTTAACACACTGCCTTTCACTCTCTCCAACTCAAATCAATTTCTGTCTGCTATAATATTTACAAGTTTTAAAAACTAATATTGATTTTAAAAGGCATGTGTCTGCCTGTCTGTACCCCTACCAGAAAGGCTACTGGCCCACGAGTCATTTGTTTTTTGAGTTTTCTGTTTACAGAAACATTTACATAAGAAAATATAGACAAAATCCAATTCTAACCTATGAGTTACGAAAAATATTGCATTAATAGGAAACTTAATACTTCCTGTGTCTGTTAAGTAAAGCAGTAGCACAACTCATTTTACGTGGACCTTACATTCTAATAACCAGATCAGGAGAACACACCTAAAGAAAATTAACTTCAAATATAAACATTCAACACATTTGTTTATATACATATGTGTTATCTCTAATTATCTCAGTCTGATAGAGTTGTTTCTTAAAACTCTGCTTTATAGCCCTTCTTCTAAAGTATTTTTCCTCTCTGCTTGAGCTAGCTGAGGGTCTTCATTACTTCTAGGCTAAATGCGATGCAGTGATTCACTCTGTAGTTATACGGAACATTACTGGGCTCTGAGTGCATGGCAAGGGTGTTACAGAAAGAGCTCTGCCAGAACATTCCCACTAGGCCAGACTGAGGTTTCCCCTTGAAGAATTTCCCATCTGTCTGTTATCCGTGTTTTAAAATATAAGTTGTGAACCTGCAACATGATCTCCTAGCTCCTGTGTCCACACAGTGTTCTAATGACTGCAGGATCAGGGCTTTTCTCTGGGCTTGGGATAACGTCTGCATTGGCCCTCGTTTTCTTAACTATTTAATTCTGCTCCCAAAAGAAGGGGCATGAAGTTGAAACACAGCGGAAAATTGCACAGCCTTTATAAACTAGCTTGATGTGAAGTAATGACTACACATGGCATCTTTTACATGTTCCTAGAACACCTAGATCAGCTGTACTTTTAGTATATTAGGTGCATGAGTATATATATTTATGAATTGAAAATAAATAAAATCTTACATCTTACTTCTTGGTTTGAATTATTATTAACTGTCTCCTTGCTCTTATTTCCCCTTGCAGTGTAAGCCTAAATGCATTTGTACATGTCAGTAAAATAACTAGAGTAACTATAACTGTTCACCAGTACAACTCGATCACGCCAAAACACTTGGTAGGCAAAGTCGTATTTTAACACTAAACACACCAGAGCACAGCAACAACTCGAAGCACAGTGAAAGCATAGTGAAGGATGCCATGAGGGCTAAGGTAGGGGAAATGTTTAGCGTGTTCCAAAAGGTCATTAAAAGGAAACCCTCAAATCATAGGCAGTATGTCAAAGCCAAATTCCTGGGAACAACAGAAAGGATAGCATAGAACTGTCTCACACAGGAAGTTAGTAGAAGTTCCATCACAAGATCCCCAAATCCAAAGTTGGGGAAAGCCCTCCCTGCTCCAGCACATCCATCCATATAGCTAACAGATGGTGTCAGAGATGATATGCTATCATACTCTGCAATGTCAGCAGATCTGCTCTAGTAACTAAGGGAACTTGAGCCCAGTTCCTTACTTTTATCATTCGCAGGAGACATTGTCAAAGGGATGCATTCATCACACAGGACATTGCACATGCATGTCTTGCTAGCATTCTGCATTTTGCTTGCATGGAAGAGCCTGGGGAGACCTCAGTCCTTACAAAGCAGGTGGCCTAATCCTATCCGAATCTAGGGTTTCCTGTAAAACATGCAACCCCGTCCCAGCGCTGAATGATTGCACATCTGTTTTACAGTGCTCACTATTAACAAAAAAACCAGAGCATCTAAATATCCCTTCAAGAATAATTTGGCAAGGCTGAACCCCAAGAAATGTCAAGAAGATTACTGAGCCTTTTGTTACAAAGTGAGTGACATTAGTTCTTTCTTTCAGAGGAGACAACAGAGAAAGATTATGGTGTCCCACTGGTCTAAAATGGAAGAAAACTCAGGGTGCAGCAAGATGTACGGGAAATTCAGAATGGGTCACTGCATGCACTGTCCTCACCTCAGCCTTTTTTTCTTAAGGGAAGGACAGGAAGGAAAGGCAGGAAGATAAGAGCTTTCACAAGGTCTTTGGGGGGGCTAAAACAGTTAAAATATTGCAAGGTTTATTAGGAGCAGGCAGATAACATCTTTATTGGATCACTTGAGATAGCTGGAAAAGACAGAGAATTTTTCAGGCACATAAGCCCATCTTTACACGTGAGAGAGAAGCATCAGTCTTAAGCATGAAAATTTAGGTAAGTCTTCAGACGACTCAGGACTTTGATGGACCATTGGTATAATGTTACAACAGCTCTATTCCCTGAAGGAAGCTCCTTCCTTTTTCATTACTGTTGATGACACCCATTTATCAAAGTTTTACAGCAGCATGCATCTGTATGATCCAAATATGTGACTTCTCAAAATACATACAGTGCCATAGGGTTGTCCGCTTGTGTATTTTTATCAGTTTAAAATAATTCTGCCTATTTTAAATATATCTTCAATCACAAACATTGATATTTTAGAAATAGGAGCACACATAATGTTTAAAAACCCATTTGAATCTAAAAAGCGTTCAGGATCTGTAGGACCATTCTGGTCTAAATCTACTTTTCATTTTTGGAGTTTCAAGAATCACTCAAATAAGAGAACTCTGCTCAGAAAAGTAACACAGAAATAAAAGAGGCAAGAATCCAACGAAAATCTTTAGTAAAAACATGGGCATGGTTTTACCTTGCTTTATAAAAACTGCAAGATATCTTTACCCATTCTTAGCTTTACAATATAACTGCAACCTACTCAATTTGTTAAGGTGAAGGAATTAGAAAGACAAAGGAACTGTCAGGAAAAAACCTGTTCTTTTAATTCTGAGTAT
>WAAD01039264.1:692-44955 GCA_013389945.1 Fregata magnificens
CTCCCCCCAACCGCAGCTGTTTCTCGGTTCCTTTCCCTTTTTTTTTTTTGTATTTTTTTTTCGATTTTCAGGTCTTTGTGTTGATTGAGAAGCTATTCTATTTTGTTAAGAAAGTGGAAAAAAAAAAAAGAGGCTCGTGCCTTTGTAAAGAAACAAAATAAAGTTTGTACTTGGTTTTTTAGAAGCTCGGTCCTGGCGTTAATGTCTGTGGCGGGGGCGGGGGTGGAGCTGGCCCCTGCGGGACACTGGACCCTCTCGGGGGACCTGGGACTTGCGGGGTGGGCAGGGGAGCGCTGCCTGCATTGGGAATCGCAGGCAGGGAGCAGGCAGGAGGCAAAGGCAGAAGGATGCTGGCCCTGGCGAGGTTTCCCGCTGAGCGGCCGGGCTATATTTAAAGGCTCAGCCCTGCCAGTGCTGCCCGCACGTGCTATGAGCGTGTTGGGGCTCAGCTCGTCGCTGAGGTGTGGGGGGGTGGTGTATGGGGCTGGTTTTAGTGAGGCCGCTCAGCCGTGGGGGGCTGGGGTCAGGCTTTGGGGACGGCACCCGTGGTGCCCCAGGATGGGGGGGTGCCCCCATGGCTTGGGGAGGGGGCACCCATCTCTTCCCCATGGCTCTCCCTGGGGTTCCTGGCTTGCCTCATGGCTCTGTCAGGGTGGGGGCACCCATCTCTCTCCATGGCTTTTGGGGGGGGCACCCATCTTTTCCCACGGTGCACCCCCCCTCTCTGTGGGGCACCCACCTCTCAGCTCCCCCCACAGCCGTGGGGGTCTCTCGCTCCCTGCCCACACCGAGGGCTGGCTCCTGCCTGCTCTCCCACCATTGCCCCCTCCCCGCCACCCCCAGTCTCGGGGCCGGGGGCCCCCCCTGATCCCACGCTTGCGGGGGTAGCTGGGCTTGGCGGGGGGGGCATTGTTTTTCTCCCAGTTTGGCCCCTTGGTCGCAGCTCCCCAAAGCGGCTCCTCCAGCGCTGAGGATGCGCCCTCTGCCACGGCCGGGCTTTGGGGACAGTGCTGGGTGGCCGTACCCCGCAAGTGAGGGTGACGGGAGCTGGTGACCCTGCGCCTCCGGCTGCCACCATCCCCTGTGCCATGCTGCCAGCGCAGTGCTGGTGACCTTGGGGACACCAGCAGCGTGGAGGGGACATGTCCCCTTGCCTAGAGGGTGTGTGGCACGCCTGGGGTTGGTGTCCCTTGGCTCAAGAGTGCCCCAAATCAGCCGAGGACAAGGTGCCCTGGGCCACCCGCCTTTGGGGACAGATGGGGGACACCATGGTGCCATGGTGCTTGGCTCTCCCTCCTGCATGAAATCCTGCTCCTGCCAAAAAGGGGCTGCCAGGGGCTGGGGACAGCCCCGAGGGGCTGCAGGACCTCTGGGGCACCCACCCCGTGCCAGTGGGATGCCATGATGGGCACGGTGACCCCGCATGGGCAGTGCCACCCCAGGGCCCCCATGCCAGGAGGTGTCCCATGCCATCACATCTCTGACACAAGCCTTCCCGCTGCTGCAGCACTGCTATCGAGCCCCGTCCCCGGGGCCCCCCAGGAGCAGGCAAGTGGAGGCGGCAGCATCTGTGCTGGCTGTGCCGGCAGCTGCCTGCCTGCCTGCCCTGCCCCACGCCAGCCGCCGCCGTATAAATAGAGGCAGCGAGCGGCAGGGAGCTCCTGGCAGCCACCATGAAGGGCCTCAACCTGCTTTGCTGCTGCGTGGCCTCGCTCCTGCTCCTCAGCACTGCAGGTACGGCTGCCCGCCGGGCTGCGGGGTCCCCATGGGGCTGCAGGTCCCCATGGGGCTGCAGGTGTCCAGCGGGGCTGCGGGGTCCCCATGGGGCTGCAGGTGTCCAATGGGGCTGTAGGTCCCCATGGGGGCTGCGGGGTCCCCATGGGGCTGCAGGTGTCCAACGGGGCTGTGGGTCCCCATGGGGGCTGTGGGTCCCCACAGGGTTGTGGGTGCCCGTGGGGTAGTAGGTGCCTATGGGCACCCAGCAAGGCTATGGGCACCCATGGGGCTGGGCTATGGGTGCTCGTCAGGGCTGTGGGTGCCCACAGGGCTGTGGGTGCTCACTGGGGCTGTGGGTATCCATGGGGCTGCAGGTGCCCGTGGGGCTGTGGGTGCCAGTGAGGCTCTGGGGTGCCTGCTGAGCCCAGCCGGCACCCCAGGGCTGGGTGGCTGCCGGGAGCAGGACAGGGTGGCAGGGGTACAGCTGCCTGGGCTCCCCAGCAGCTCTGCCAGGGCTGCAGTCACCCCAAAATGTGCAGGGAAACACGGTGGGGGGCCATGGCCAGCAGGAGCTGGAGGAGGGGTGCAGGCTGGGGTCCCCCCTCCAGAGCCATGGCGGGTGCAGGGACTGTGCTGCTGCCAATGTACCGGGGGTCACTGTCACCCATAGGTGCTGAGGTGGCTTCGTTTTGGGCTGCGGAGACTTGGGGGGGCTGCCGGGGCGCTGGGGCACCCCATAGTCGGAGCAGGATGGGGTGGGCTGTTTGCCCTGGGGGTGTCCCCCCTACCCAAGGACCTGCCAAAAAAGATAGCACTTTGGGGGACCCCGGACCCGCTTCCCCAGGCTGTCCTGTCCCTGCTGAGCACCCCTGTCCCCAGCCGGGCGTCCCTTGGGGCCGCATGGTGGGGCGGCATTGCCGGTACCCTTGCTTGCCCTTGAGTTAATTTGGGCCGGTTCTCTGCCTGGCCGGGCTCCGGCGGCCGTGCTGCTGGGAGGGGGGCGGCTAAGTATGGAAACAGCCGTGTAAGGGGACACTGTGCTCCCTGCAGCCGCCCTGGCCCCCCTGGCCGCCGGCCCCCCNCTTGGACCATTCTCACTAATAAATGGGGTTTGGGGCCAGCCACGCATCCCGCCGGTGGTGGGGTGACCTCTGCGGGGCCACAGGTCGGGTCTGCGGACTGGGGGGATGGAAAGGTCCTCTACGAGCACAGCTGGTGGCTGGTGCCATCCCAGGCTGGGCCGGTGGCCCCAGGGGACAGCAGGGGCTTGTCACCATGGTGGGCGACCACTGGCCCAGCTCTTGGCTGGCGCTGAGGCTGGCATGGAGGCTGGCACAGCCCGAGCTGCGGCAGACAGCGAGGGAACAGCCTGGGTGATGCCATGGGACTGGGCCCGGCATTGGGCACCCCATCACGAGCACCCTGCTCAGCCCAGCGCCGGGATCCCCCATCTCAGAGAAGGCTCCGGGGCCAGGGGCACGTTGGGGTCTGCAGTCCCAGAGCCAGCCCCAAAGGGTGGCTGGAGCCCCGCAAGTCCCCACTCTCGGCATCTCCTGCTTATCCGGGGGGTCCCGTGTTTTGCCCCGGTCCTGCAGGTTTGGGAACAAGGTACAAGCAGTGGCACACCTCCTGCCCGTGGTTCTGCTCCACGGGGACCGGCAGGGTTGCACGACGAGTTTTGCTTTTCCTTTGGCGCCAAGCTGGGCTCTCGGACCCGGGCTCCTTTGCAGTGCAGGAAGTGGCNGTCTGGGGGAGCACAGTGGGGAGTCAGAGGTTTCACTGATGCATCGTGGAGGGGTGCAATCCTCGGGGCGAGGGCAGGTTTTGGGGTGGCTCCTCCAGCGCACAGGGGCATGGCCCGGTTAATCATGCCGACCTCCATCTCGGCACAACAGGGGATCTCCAGGGTAAAGCTGCTCTTTCTTGTGGATAACAGCCGAGCGTGGAAGTGGAGGGTCACCGCCCCACGTGGCAGAGCGGCTGCAGCTGGAGTTTGCTTGAGCCCAGCTGTGTTTCTGGCCGTGGTGTCCCTCCGGGGAGAGAGGATGAGACAGATGGGGCTGTGCAAAGCTGCATCCCCCGTCCAGCGGCGATGCCCCTGGCTGGGGAAAACAGCCGGGTCCCCGAGGGTTCCTGTGGCTGGCTGTGAGAGTGCAGAGTCCCCTGGCTCCGCAGCTAAGGCACCATCCCCTCTGCCATGCACCACAGCACCGGACATGCTGCCAGGGCTGCAGCGCCTGGAGGGTTTGGTGATGCCTGGGGCCACTGGGACCCTGTCACCACTCCCAGAGGCCAGGGGTGGGGAAGTGCCCTGCACCCATGCTTCTGCAGCCCTGGCCAAAACGGCCCATGGCCCACGTGGCCGGGGCTGGCAAAGCTCCCCGGCATGGCTGGGAGCCCTGGCTGGGGCCAGCACCCACCGTGGGGCTGGGCGATGGTTCAGGGCGAGGGCACTCGCCCGCTGCTCCATCGCTGCTGCTGCCCAGGGGAAGGTCTCCTTCTCCCCGCACTGGCAGCTCAGGCAGAGCCCAGCCATCCCTTCCAGGCTGGGTGGCCGTAGTGAGTCTCTGTGGCCACTGGGAATGGGCCACGGGGACGCTGGTGGGGCAGTGCCCAGCCACCGCACTCAGCAGCTTCACCCTGGGGAGCCCTTGGCTCCCCGCAGCCGTCACAGATTTGAGTGGGAGGGCTGTGCCGGGCTGTGCCATCACCACCTCCAAGCTGGGCGAGGAGTCGAGGAAAGCCCTGGCACGCTGGCATCCTCCTGCAGTAAGTGCAGAGGGCACGACGGGGCTGGCGTAGACCTCTCCTGGTGAGTGAGCGCGGGCCACCGCCCCCGGGACTCCTCATCCTGCCTCAGCCTGGGAGGTGTCACCTCGGGCTGGGCTCCATCACCACGTCCTCATGGCATCTCGGGGTGTTCCCCATCACCCAGGACATGTCACCTTGGGGTGGGCTCCATCACCTGGAATGTGTCACTTTAGGGTGGGCTCCACCTCCCAGGACAGAACATTTTGGGGTGGGCTCCACCACCCGGGTTGTGTCACCTCAGGTGGGCTCAGGGCCCAGGACAGAGCGTCCATGGGGACTCCCCATCCTGACCATCCCAGGCAAATGTCCTCCAGGGTAACCAGTTTCCCCAGAGGTGGGGGACCTCTGTGTCCCAGTGACACCCCACTGGACTCACTCCATCCCACCCCAGCATCGGCACAACCACGGGCACCGTTGGGTGCAGGGGTGGCCACAGTGAGGCAAGGGGCTTGGGGTGCCACAGGCACCCGTGGATCTTAGTTGCTTGTGCCACCTACATCCCTGTCACACCCCTGGTACCTTGCCAGGAGGAGATCCCGGCCCCTGTGGGTGCCCCACATCTCTCCCAAACTGTTGGCTGAGCAAAGCAAGGCAGATGTCGGGCAGGTTGGCTGTGCTGTGACACCCTCTCCCATCAGCCATCCTCGTCCTGGTGTGTAGGTGACAGCCAGCTGGGCAGGGCGGCCGGGACACCTCGCTCGTGCACAGCCCCGGTGGCACAGAGGCACCAGCAGGTCCCTGTGAGACGGCACTGGGCTGGGAGGGCTGCACTGTACCCAGGGTCAACGCTCAGTGGTCTGCGCTCTTGCCATGTCCCTGCCATGTCCCCGCTCACCGATCCGCCAGCCCCATGCAGGCGCCAGCTCCCTGCGCTGGGAGCACGGGCTCACCGGCGTGCCGAAACCCCAGCCCGGCCAGCGGGTCCAAGGGTGACCGAATCACTCATAAAATTGCCCGTTCCCCAGGCGCTGCAGGAATAGCAGTGGGCCCCGGAGCCTTGGCACGGCTCCGCCAGGCTATTTTCAGCCCGCGGGGACATTTCCCTCGCAAGTGATAGCCGAAGGAAGCCGGCGAGCTCGTGTGCCGTTGGGGCTGGCGGAGGGGCCGGGGAGTCTCCAGCCGGGCACCCCGAGCCAGGCTGGGGTGTTGGCAGCGGCAGCACGGCCCCAGTGCCAGCCGGGTGTGTGGCTCAACCCTGCCCGCTTCCCTGCTCGTGGGGGCACGCCGTGGAAAAGGGCTCGGAGCTGTGTGGCCCCATCCCTGTGCAACGGCTGAGCTGGGATCCCCCGTCCTGCTGCTGGGGGTACGGGTGAGACCCCCGGGACTGGACACTGCTGCTTGGCATGGCCAGGCAGAGTCTCTGCCTGGACATTCCCAAGAATTTGAGGATTTTGTGGGACAGTGGATCATCAGGCATTAAAATCCAGGTTGACAAGTCCAAGGGGTCTCCCTGTCCTGCCCAGGTGACCAGGAATCCTTGGGATGACCAAAGAAGAGGGATGGGGAGTCTTCACCCAGGAAGACTCACACTAAGTGCATGGAGGATGTCCCCTGGGGCCACCGGTGAAGCCCTGGGGTGGGTTGGTGAAGCCTCCCATTGCTGGAGGCCCGGGGGCAGGACCAGCGTGACCAGGTGTCCCTCCTCTGGAGGAAGGGGCTCCTCCAGCCCCAGCCATGGCACAGCACTTCCCTCAGGTCCTTCAGCATCCCCCCGGGCTGTGGACCCCACAAGGGACACCCCGGGTAGGTGTTCCTCGACGTACAGCGTGACATCTGCCTGTGCCAAAATACATGCTGTTTTCTCGCTGCCTGCTCACTTACGGACCCAGATCTCCCCCGGCCAGGGAGTGGCGGCTGCTTTATCTTCCACCTCCCTGATCTTCGTGTCTTCTGCAAGCCAGGAGTTCAGGTTTTCTTCCAAATCTTCAGGGTGGGTGCCCTGTGGGGAGACAGTCAAAAAAACACCCCACAGAAGTGATTCCCCATTTTCATCTCTATATTTAGAAAGCTCCAAGCCTGGTTTTAAACCATTTGGTGCATCCTGGTGAGGTTTCTTTACCCTTTCTTAATCAAAATATCATGCGGTTCTAGCTGACTATTTATAGAAATCAAATCAATTTATATTTTTTGTCAGCTAAACTTAAAATCTCCTCCACAAATGAGGTCAAGTTAGTCTGACAAAGCTGTTTCCTATACCCCCACTGGGCTCTGCATTGAAAAACTGGAAAATATTTGCTTTTTGCTGATGCCTTGAGATCATGAAGCCTCTGCGATGGGATGCTGTGGCTGGGCGTCCTGGGCTTTGGGGTGCACAAGGATCTGGAGAGCCAACTCCATCCTTGGCCGCCCTCGTGCTTGTGTCCGCTGGGCTTCTTGAGCCACTTTGGGACACTTTCCTTTCCCAGTCGGTGAAGGTGTTGGCCTAGCCAGCTCCACACTGGTGCTGGAGCCAGGCTCCCGCCTGCCCTGGCCGCCGAAGGGCTGCCGTGTGAAACGTGGGCAATGAAACACCGGCACTTCCTCTGCAGGGCTCTGCCGGGATGGTGCAGAGAGGGAAACTGAGGCACAGGAAGAGCGAGGGGGAGATGCCGTCCTCTGCTGCACTCCAGCCGAGCACCGAGGGGTGGGCTGCAAGGCTGGGGTGCCCAGGCCTGAGCCCAGGTGAGGGGCACAGCCCCTGCTTTGGCCTCCCATGGCCCTGCCTCCCGCCTGGGAAGGGTTACTGGTTGCAGAAAGGTCAGGCTCACAGGGCTAATCCGCCTTGACTTACTTTTTCCAGCAGCCAGGCTGCTGGCTCGCAGCAGCACGGAGCATCGTAATCCCTGGGTGCTGCACCCCCTCCGATGGCCGGGCTGACCCTTGCCTGGCATAGGGTCAAGTGTCATGGCTGCAGGTCCTTTGGGTCCAGCCACTTTCCATAAGGTTTTGAAGGGCTTCGTCAGAAGAAAGCACAGCCTTCGGGCTTCATTCGGCCTTGCCTCTCCCCGAAAAGGAAGGCAGCGACAGGTTTGGGGTGCAAGCTCCCCGCAAAACCCCACTGGGAGGACAAGAGGAGAGCAGGACTTGCAGGAGATGGTGGATAACACCCCTTCGCACTGCAGGATCCGGGCAGGGAAAGCCATCCCCGCAGTGCTGCGCATCGGCGGCCCCACGCTCGGGGCTCCTATTTCTGCTGGAGGGGGAGAGCGTCCCTCCCAGGGCCACCTGTGCCCATCTGTCCCTCCTAGCCGGCCCCTGCCCTGGCGCCGTCCTCGGGGGCTGTCCCTCCTGGAGGACCCATTTCGGTGCCAGGGTGTTGCCGTTCCATACGGCCCCGTGCAGGGATGGAGGGGACACCGTGGCAGGGTCACGTTCAGCATCCAGCAGCCATCCCTACCCTTTCCGCACGGGCTTTTCCCAGGTGCAAACCAGCCACAGCATCCTGTGGCACACAGAGGTCCGCCGTGAGCTCTCCGTCCCCCGCAGCTGTGCCCCAGGGTGCTGACACTGCTGGGGAAAGGGTCCCCAGGCAGCTGACAGCCCTCCCAGGCCCTGCAGACAGGCGGGAGATTGGGTGGGCAGGGGCAGCGCAAGCCGCGGACCCTCTGGGAGGTCAGGTCCCCAAGGTGAGCGGGGCAAGGGCTCCTCTCCGATGCCACCCGGCCACTTGGCACAATGCAGGGCGTGAACAAGGGGAGCCCCGGTGTCACTTTACAACGTGGCTGTCCCTGCTCCCTCCCGGAGTCCACGGGGACCCGCAGGACGGGCCCCAGGTGCAGACGTCACCCTTGGCTGGCAGCGGGACGAGGGGCTGGGGCCAGCGGCCGAGGGGGCTGGTGCTTTGCCGTCCGCACACCACCGAGCTGCTCCTTCTGATTCCCCCGTACAGTTGTTGAGCTGTATTTTTAGCCTCCGGCGGACGTGCGGAGGGTGTTAAGCCCGTAACCTTCGGCCCATTTTGCTGATCATCGGCCGGCCATCTGCAGATCAGCACAATTTGCCTTGTGATGGATTTGGAGACCATGTAGGGGAAACAGGAGGGAGAAGGAGGTGAAGAGGGGAGAGGGACTTTATATAAGATCTTGAAGGTCACAGGAAATAAAACCCGTGACCGCCACACCGGCAGGATGGCTCACGGTGGGCGCTGGGGTTGCCGTTGTGCCAGGCCACGGTGGGTGATGGCATTGGGACAGAGGGGACACACGGACCCCAGACAAAGCCCTCGGGATGCGCCGGGTCTCCACTGCCTGGCCCTGCTCCCCCTGCACCCGCCTTGAACCTCCCCAAATGCCCACCTGAGGAGCTGCGCTCCCCTCCCAGCCCTCCAGGTCACTGGCTATTTTGGGGCTAAGCTGAGAATATCCCTGTCCCCGCTGGCCGAGGGGACCCTCAGGAGACCCAGGCTGGTCTCCAGGCTGCCAGGGCCAGGCAGGGGTGTGCTGGCCTCCGCCCACCTGGGGCTTTGCAAGTCAGACACGGCACGTTCCCCTTCAAGTGGCTCCTGGCAGGCTGGGCACCCGGAGGGGTCCAGGGGGTCCCGCGGGAAGGTGACCTGAAGGAGACGGGTGCTCTGGATGGGAGGGAGGTGGGTGGGAGCTGCGTGGGACCTGTCTCTCTCTGGCTAGGAGCTGCATTTGGAGCCCGGAGGCACCTGTGAGCCGTGTGCCAGCAAAGGACAGGGGAGGTCGGCGAGGGCAGAGCAAGGGTGACCCGTGCATCCGGTTTTGGCAGGGCAAGGGGCCGCAGCGACAGCGGCAGCTCCACCGTGCCAGGCTGCACATGAGAGTGACTGGAAACCCTGGCAGGCTGAGGCGTGCCCTGTCCCTCCCAGCTGCCTGCTGCTGGCGTGGTTTGTCCCCCGGCATGAGCTCGCCACTGCTGCCTGACTCCTGGGTAACAGCACCGCCGGCCCCGGCACAGATAGAGATGCAACCACCTGCCCGGCATCCCCGGCCATGGCAAACTGGCTTGCAGTGGGCAGCATGGTCTGGGGCTGGCACCATGCCAAGCCTGGCTCAGCTCCTCCTGTGCTCAGCCACTGCGGTCCCCCGTGGCCAAGCCCAGCGAGCCCAGCGCCGCGGCTTTGCCGAGGCCAGCAAGGCCCTGCTGATGCTCTGCAGGACACACGGCCCCATGGCTCCCTGGCACAGACGCGGTGCAGGAGCCGGAGGAGAGGGCTGGTTGCCAGCCGGCTGGCTGTGCCCAGCGCTGCCCATGCCCGGCGCTGCCCGCTCTCCTCCCTGCAGCCTGGGTGGAGGTGGCATTTTTTCCTGGTTGGCATCTGCTTGCCAGCTGGAGTACAAAGGTATTATTTTCCTCTGAAACGCTTCCCTGGTATGCAGGCATTAGACGTTTCGGGGGATTATTTAGACTAGCAGCAACTGTTTGTAACAGAGACAGTATAGCTGGTGATCTTTTATTTTTGGCACCTGTTGACTAATGTTAAATTGCAGTTGGAGGCCTATGGAAAATACGGATGGCTTCTCCCGGGCCGCAGAACAAACTCATTGTGTCCCCGCCAGCCGCACAGCACAGCAAATGCTTTCCTAGTGAAGGGATGCTCACAATAAATAGCTCCAGGGCCCTGCTGCCGGGGTCAGGCCCTGCCTGCGCTCGCCTGCCCGCGGAAAGGCAGGGCGCCGCACCGGGGACCCCCTTGCCCCTTCCTCCCCCTCGCCCCTTCCTCCTCCACCCCCTTACCCAGCCACCCGCCATGGCCAGTGCTGGTGATGCTCTCCTGAGGCAGGGCCAGGGAAAGACCCTTTTAACCTGCCAAGTGCCCGCAGCCCCTCGAGCTACGCTTTTCGTTATTCTTTTCCCCCCCATTTTTTAGGGCTGCTTTGCTGCCTTCCTGCAGCGCTTCCCAGCGGGCGGCAGCCACATCCCCGGGCAGCCATGTCCAGTGCGGCCATAGGGCTCCCTGCTAGCATGGGCTATGTCCCCTCCCCAAACACCTCTTTGCACCCAGCTTCTTGCGACAGGGCCAGAAAATTGAGCTGGAACTAGAGAAGGTTTAGGAAAGAGTTTAAACCTCTTGGTAACAGCCACAAATCTTCCCTCAGGGGCCCCCCCCCGGCGCTGATGGGGGGCCGGCGGGTGCCCCGGTAGCCACGTGCCGGCGCGGGTAAGACTGACTGAGCTGTTCTCATCGTTTAGAGCTGCACACCCCTGGCACGGACCATGTCGGCGGCGCTGCCGAAAGCCCCTTGCCGGCCGCAGAGCCCAGGCTGGAGGAGAAGGCAGCCGACGGCAGCCCTGAGGAGGACCAAGATGGCGGCCCCGCCAACGCCTCCTTGCCCGGCGCTGCTGAGGAGGGACGTGGTGAGGGGGAGGAAGAGCTGGCAGGTGGCCTGAGCGGGGACCCGGGGCCAGAGGACGTCCAGCCGGAGGAGACCACCATGGAGGAGGGCCAGGAGGGGCCCGGCGAGGCACAGGGCCCGGGGAAGGACGCCATGTTGAGCCCCCCTGAGGCAGCACATCATGAAGGGAACCACCGGCCTGGCCCACAAGATGGCTTCCGTGCCCGGGAGGATGAGGAGCCCAGCACCAAGGAAGGAGCCTCTGAGAAGCAACGGCAGCCTGGGGAAGAGAAAATGGAGGAGCCAAGAGCAGTGTCTGCTCCTGAGGGGGGAGAGGAAGGGGGCGAGCAGAGCTCAGAGGAAGATGACAAGCAGGGGGAGTCTGAGGAAGATGAACATGGCGAGTCTGAGGAAGATGGAGGTGAGGGAGAGTCTGAGGAGTCTAAGGAGGAGCAAGAGTCTGAGGAAGATGATGCTGGGCCAGTGGGGCCCGAGGATGGAGCTGAAGGGAGTGACAAGGAAGCAGCCGGTGCTTCAGGCAAAAATGGCCGTGGCAAATCAGCAGCTGCCGGCGAGGGAGAAGCCGGGGATGGCCCTGCCAGCTGCCATCACCCACCCTGCAGGGATGCAGCAGAAGACCCCACAGCAGCAGTGGAAGACCCACCGGCAGCAGAAGACCCACTGGCAGTGGTGGAAGACCCACCAGCAGCAGTAGACCCCCCTGCAGACAAGCCATCGCTGGCAGAAACGGAGAGCCCACCAGGCCACAGCACCCACCCTGCTGCTGCTGAGCCCTGGCACAGCCAGATAGGTTGGAGTCTTTTCTTGTCGGTGTGCTGTAGCAGCGAGAGTGACCTACTATCAACCCCAAGGCGGAGCTGAGCTTGGCACATTAAACCGCGCCTAGTGCATGGCCCTCTCTTAATGCTTGTGCTTCCCACGCCTGCCCCTAACCGCTGCAGAACTGGGCCAGCCATGGGCATCAAGGGTGCAGGCAGGAGCCTGCAGACACCTGCGATGCAGGTGCCCATCGCAGCGATACCAAAGCTGGCTGACATTTCCCTCGCTGCACATTAAGCCCATGATTTCTCCTCTGGGCTGTGGACATGGATAAGATTTTTAACATCCGGGCCCCTTTCAGCACCCGCAGACCTCTTAAAGGCTCTTTATCCTCCACCCTCAGAGACCTCCAGACCCCTACCTCTCCTGGTGCACGGGCAGGACGCTGCCCGGGCTGGTGGGTCTCTTGTCCACCAGCCTTTGCCTCGTAGGAAAGGCGTGAAGTGCTAATTCAGACCAATGAGTTGCCGAAGCACCGGCTCCAGCCACGTTCGGTCAGTGAAAGGCTAGCTAAGGAAAAGGGACACCCCCCACCATGATTTCCTAGAAACGCTTGTGGACTTTGGCCCATGGGTTGGGCAGCGACCTTCGGACCCAGCTGAGTCTTTTTCTGCTTTCATCTGTAACGTCCCAGCTCAAAAAGTTCCCATTTGTGCCGAAAGGGAAACTCAGTTTGGTCTCTGTGGCTTTACTTGGCAAGTCAAAAGGTCTTCCTCAGCCCAACACTCGGTAGATGCTCAACACAGTCCCAGGGCTTGGCGGTCTCCTGCTTGGCCCAGGCACCCCCAGCCCAGCCAGTCAGCACACGTCTGTCCCCAGACCTGTCCCCAAACCCCCACTAAAGCCCGACCCAGCTCCCGATATCAAAAAGCACTTGGAGCTGCATGGGGCCCTTGGTGTGCCAGCACCTCCAGGGCAAGGACACCTCTATCTTCCTGTCTCGGGGACACCAGGGTGCCTACTGGAGGTGGAGGCAGCTGCCTCATGCTCCCAGGGCCTGGCACAGACCCATGGGGTCCCCAGGGCCACCCCGAGCCAGGGCCCCATGCAGAGGGCTCCAGCCTGGTATGGGGGCAGAGGTGGGAGAAGTGGGAGGGAATGATCCTGCTGGCAAAGGTGAGGCAGCCGGGGCGGATCAGGCTGGCCGGTCTCTCAAGAGCCAGCACCAGCCTCACCCATCCTCATGTCTCTGGCTGAATGCATAATTTTTGGGGGGGAGTGGGCAGAAAGAGAGGCAGAGCAGAGCGCGCCTGCAGCCGAGGCTTAGCCCTGGAGGAGCTGCAGCTGCCGGGGGAAGCGCCGGGGCAGGCAGGGGCCCCACCAGGCAGCAGGGGTCCAATCTGGCAGCAGGTGCCGTGCGTGCTCGTGCTACGCCCCAGCCCTGGAGCCCCTTCCAGGCATGTCCTTCGCATTCCCTGCGAGTGGCCGACACTCACTCCCCCCGGGGAGACATGGTGTGGCTCCCTTGCTGGCCCCTCCTCGGAGCCAAGCAGTTGCCCACAATGCTTCCTCGGCAGCCACAGCCCTGGCAGCCTCCACCAAGCCTCCAGGAGCCTTTACAAAAGAGAAACCATAAGGCATGCCAAAGGCAACGGTGGCTGCTGAGGCACCCAGCGGGTCCGTGGGCTCGGGGTGTGTGTGCTCCCCCATGCCCTCTCCCCGGCAGTAGCTTGTGTGAGCTCCCATGTGGACTCTCCCCTCCAGCGGTAACAGGTCTCCTTGCCTTTTTCCTCCAGAAGAGGTTGAAGATGCCAGCGAGCCGACCAAGCGCGACCGGTCCCACTTGGAGAGCACCCTCAAGCTGAACGAGGACAAACCTGCCGATGATTTCTCAGGTGAGGGGGCCTGGGTGGCATGTATGCCCTGCTCCTTCAGTCCATGCAATCCCTGCAGGACAGACTCCTCACCATTCTGCTGCACCAAGAGCATGGATGGGATTTTCCTTCCCTAGAGTGTTTTGGTTTTAACCTTACTTCCTGTAGGTCCAGCAACACCATATCTTCAATAACAGCCCTTTTGCTGCTCTTGGGTTAACATATTTTAGGTATTTTAAAGACAGCCCCAAGGGCATACAAGAATTAGGAGGACAGAGAGGCTGGAAGATGCAGATGGTGAATCAGCCCAAGCCAGCCACATCCCTTCCCAGAGAAACCTGGGGCAACTTGTAATAAAGGGTTGGGATTTTTATTCCAATTATTTATTGGGTTTTGCTATTACAAGGCTTGCTTCTGCTGGCCCCCTGGGCAGTCTGGACTGGAAAGAAAGTGATAAAAGCTGCTGTGGAAAAAGCTCCTTCTTTCTTCTAGCGAGCAGCTTAGGGGCTGTGCCAGGGGTCCCTGGCAGCGTGGTGGAGGGCTTTTTGGGATCACGGGTGTTGAGTGCTAAACAGCATTAACAAGAGATGTTCCTTCCATCAGCTGCTGGCACGTGCAAGACTGGCAGCAGATGGGGACAGTGCCCAGCAGGAAACATTAGCAGGGGAGGGGCATAAAAATGTGTGGCTGGGATCAGTTTGGCCAAGATTTCAACTGTGAGCCAAGTCCCTTGATCCATGGCTGTGTCACCCTCAAGGTCTGCAGGGAATGCCCAGCAGCTTACCTAGGAGGGACTCAACCAGGGTGCTGGGGTTTGCCTTTCACCCGTCTGCATGCTTCTGCCCCTGCAGGAGTACTGCAGCGGCTGAGGAAGATCTACCACTCCTCCATCAAGCCCCTGGAGCAGTCCTACAGATACAACGAGCTGAGGCAGCATGAGATCACAGGTAATGCCACGGGCACTGGGGTCTCCAGCACCATCAGGTCATTGGGATGCAGATAACAATGCAGAGAGCAGATCATGGAAAGGCTCAGATAGTTTGTCTTCCTTTGCAGCTTCCCAAGAAGGCCATGAACATGCTGGGCTTAGAGGACATGCCCTAGTGAACCCAGCGGCAGGCATTCCTGCATCTGCCTTAGCCCGTCTGCTGTCAGGACCATCTGTGTAGGCTTAGCATTGAACCCTGCCTACTTCAGGTCCTCCCCCTGCTCAACATCAATGCCCTGTACCTCTGCCAAGCAGAGGTCACAGCCCAATGAAACAGGCTTGGCAAGGAAGCCTGGGACCTCTCAAGGCTGGGGATGAGCTTCCTGGGGGTGGCTGGAGCTGGCACCCTTCCTGCTTAGTATGGGACACAGCCATGTGGGCAGGGTATTCCTCAAGCTCAGCAGCATTCACTCATCCTGGGAGTTAGAGTTTCCACCCCTTGGCAAGTACAGACACATTGGATCAGGTGAGCAGGTCCCCATGGCCACGGGCATTGGCTTGGGCTGAGCCCCAGCAGTACACGTGTCCCTCCAGAAGCAGAAAGCGCAGCCCTGGCCTCAAGATGCTCACAAGCTACAAGGAGCTCTTGTGATCCATGTGACACAAGCAGACCCATTTTCCAAGCACAGATGGCTCAAGCCCAAGTCTGAGGTCCCTGTTCACCAGCGTAACTCTCCTGTGAGCCTCTGGCCTTAGCGGGGACCAGATGCCCCCTGTGCCTTGGCAGGGCAGGCAGGGGATGTCAGAGACCCTGCTGCCTGTGTCCCAGGGCTGCATGTCCACACCAGCATCCTGCCAGGGTCCCTCCTTGTCCTGAAATCCTGCTTCTCTCCCCCGGTGTCCTCTGGGCTTTGGCCTCACACACCCTGGAGCCATGCCCTCCCTCCTGGTGAGACACAACCCAGATACACCCTCCACACCACACAGACCTTCCCTTTGCAGCTGGACTCCTCTGTTCCACCAGCACATGGGCCCCACGTTCATTTGGGCAAACCCCTGGGACCCATCCCCTTAGAACGGAACCCCTGTTTTACAGACACCCCCAACTGCAGCCCAAATGCAACTCCTAAATTAGCATCAGACATTTTGTAAGCAGGCTTGAACTTCTCCATACCCATCTCCAGTTTAGAGCCAGCGGGGCGCACGGGGGACCCATGGGGCAGGGACAGGGCTGTAGAGTCCTCATCACCAGCCCAAGTCCTGGCCCCTCAAGACACAGAGCCCCCTGGACATCATCCACCACCCACCCACAGGGGTTCTGGAGGGGGCATTTGTAGGTCTCATGAACCACAAGCCATGCCTAGCTGCCTCCCGCAGCCAGCTCCGTGTCACTGCCTTTGCCTGCCTCACTCTGTGCTGCTTGCCAGCAGCTGGGGACCACGATCTGCTTGCTGTGTGGGAAGAGTAACTGGGAGGGTCACAGCGACACGCCGTGCTGCAGCCAGCACAGGAGGAGTGCCCCGCGGACCCTCACCCCACAGCTGCTGTCACCCACCCAGTGTGCTGGCCTGTCCCCTCCCTCACGCAGCCAGCTCAGCACTGCCACGTGCCTGGGGAAAGAGCACCACGAGCTGTAGGGTCAGCACCCCGGTGCACATCCCCACAGCCTCTTCAGCAGTGGCACCGTGCAGCGAGGACAGCCCAGCCGTGCCCTGTCCCAGCTGTCTCCATCCTGGAGCTGACAGATTCATCAACACCCTGACCTCCTCCCCAAGCTGCTTTGGTCTGTGTTGGTGGCAGTGCAAGCATTGGCATTTACTGTCAGCTCATCCTGGGACACCGTTTAAGAGAACATTTGGGGTTACAGGGCCAGCTGGTGGGCTCCCAGCCTCTAACCCTTGCTTTGCTGCTCACTGCCAGAGGATGCAGCCCCCAGCCTCAGTTCGCAGTGCACAACCCGTTTCCTTGCTCAGGACATCCCACCCTGCCCTTCAGCCATTCCATACCCAAGCAGCCACCTCCCTGCTCCCTTTTTGGGAGGAAGCAAGTTTACAGGGCTTTACAAGGCAGGTGAGGATATGGTGGGGCTGAGGGAGCCTTCTCAGCTGCTTCCTCTGCATGGTGGCCATGTCCTGAGTAGGTTCATCGCATCGGTGGTGCCCCTGCAAGCCGGGAGATGCCCCCAACCTCTCCCCCTGCACCCACCCCCATAGCAGGGGGGAGGCTGGAGGACGCAGAGCTGCCGGCTCAGCTGGCTGGGAGGAGCGGGACAGCTGGGAGAGTGGCGGAGAAGGCCTGTCATGGAATATGTGTGACCTTTGGAGGTGTAAGCCAATATAGAGGGGTGCCGTCGCAAGCACCATCGCCCCTCCATTACACGGCAGCCCTCCATTTTGTCTCCCTTCCCATCGGCTCCGCTCGCACGCGCCAGCCAGCGTAATCCAAGGAGCCCCTCTGCTCCCCGCAGCTCGCAAAAACGCCCGTGTAGATAAGTGTCACCCGTCCCGGGGGAGCTGCGACTGCCACCGTCAGCCTAAGACTCTGAATTGTCGGGGTGCATCCCAGAAAACTCATCCCACACCCTCTGCTTACAGCATGTGTAAGCCTGGCAGGTGCCATCTCCTTTTCCCTGCCTGCCACCCTCCCGCATCTCCGCTCTGCCATCCCACGTGGGTGCGTGCACGCTCCGGATGGGTCTGCCTGTGTGCTTGGTCACAGCGGGGCCACCCTGTAGGGACCATCCCCTAGCTTAGGGGTGAGGGAGTCTCCCAGTCTGGTGATGGGAAGCTTGCTGAGAAGTCATGCCAGTTTGTGGTGCATGCTGGTGGCCTTAATTACTGTATATGTGCTGATTAGCATGCCTGTATAGGGAATGACCTCCCAGTTGCCATCACCAGCCACCCTTGGGCTGGATACGGGTAACCACATCACTGGGGTGGTCAGGACACTTGTCAGGGTTGGTTGCTGTCCTAACCATGGCTTGTTGGGCTCTGTTTGCTCAGTGAATGTTGCTGGGGAAGGCAATAACTCCACTAAGCCGGGCAGGAGGGTTGGGGTGCTGTCTCAGATGCGGCAGCTCTCCTGGGCCTGCTCTGCCAAGCCACATCCCTGGTGTGCAGGGCAGACTGGGGTTTAGTGCTTGTCCTGGTAGCTGTGGGTCTCGTCGCTCACAGACTTTAACTCCTTCTCTCCTGCTGCGAATGTGGCCGTCGCTGGCTTTTCCTGCCCATGAGAAGGCCAGGGCCAGTATTCAGCTCCCTTCTTGGCCCGGGCCAGACCCAGGCAGCCGCGTCCCTCCTTCGACTCATGGTACCTTTTCTCTCTCCCCGTGTCCCCTGCTAACAGCTTACCCTGGACGCACCCTGGGCTCCTCCGCCACAGGTTGGTATCGCTGCCTGCTACCTGCATGCTGCCAGCGCCACCTAAGCTCTTCGCTGGCCTCCGGCTTTCCTATTCACCTGCCCCAGCAGGGCCACACTTCCCAGGCACTGAGCAGACCCCGGTTATCGGCGTCCTGTGGCACCCACTGGAGCCGGTGTCCCCAGCCCTACCAGAGCTCAGCACGTGTGTTGCTGCACTTGCCTGTCCCAGGCCTGACTCTGTGCATCCCCACCTCGTCCAGGCTTTGACACCTTTCCCTCTTGGGTTAAGACCCAAGAGGTTGCGTATTCCTCTAGCGATGGTTCAAAGGCGTTTGTGGTGCACCTGCAGGTCGATCTCCCACCCATGGCATGAACCGGAGGAGGAGCCCAGCAGATAGCCCACCCTGCAGGGGAGCTCTTCCCACCCTTCACCCTCCTACATGCAGAAACTTTCCCGAGTATCCACCCTTGATCCCCCCTGGCTGTGTTTTAAGCCGATGAGCCTGTAGCAGCTGTCCCAGTAACACTGGCTGGCCCCTGCACGGCGGCCTCAGCCCCCTCGGGAGTCAGGGCTGGCTCCTCTCCCTGCCTATCCTGCTCGGGGCGTGCTGCCACGTCCCCCCAGAGAAGCAGGAGATGGGAGATGGGCCAAGAAGCGCTAGCCAACACCCAGCCCTTCCCCTGGGTCCGGTGCTGGACCATGGGGACAATGTCCCTGCTGCGATATGAGGCAGGGAAATCCCATCTTCCCATCTTCTGGCCCTCGTGTCCTACCCCATGGCCCCCACTGACGGATCCTGCTGAAACGGGCTCCTCCACACGCCAGCCCCGGACGCGGAGGAGCCCTGCCAGCGCCTGGAGGGCCTCTGGCTCCCTGTCATGCCAGCATGCCGGCAGCGGAGAGCGTTGTAGATATATATAGCATATTTCGATAGCTGTCTTATCTGCATCTCTAGCTGCAGGCGCACACACGCGTGCGCGCGTGCTGCTTGTGTGGGCGTACGCGCACGGGGAGCACGACGTGGAGGCAGGCGCAGGAGGTCTGCAGCCACGTGTGGCTTGTCCCTCCGTCTGCAGGCACACGTGCCCTGCGGATACTCGTGAGCAAGCTGGCCAGCCCTCCAAGGGCTGCCGGGCAATGCATCCATGCCACAGACAGAGTGGCCGGTGGTGTTTGGGGTACAGGGATGGGGTGGCAGCGTGGGCAATGCTGGGAGAGTCTCCCCAGGTGTTTTAGCCTTCCCGGGTCGTTTGAGGACAGAGCAAGTCCTTCGTGCCCCTGGCTCGGTCTGAACAAGGAGAGGAAGGAGGTTTTGCCACGTCCTCCACTTTGCCTAGCATCCTCGGGACAGACTTGCACAATGGGGGTGAGCTGACACCGGGCGCTTCTGCTGGGCTTGAGGACAAGGAGGGAGAAGAGCCGGCCCAGGGTTAATCCCAACCGCAGAGCAGCAGCGCTCCCACCCAAGGGCAGTCTGGCATTGCAGGCAACGTGGAAAAACCTCCCAGAAAGCCACTGCTCTAGGGAAAAAAAAAACCTTTTTGGGCATCCAGGTTGCTCCTACGCCCAGAGCTGAACACTCCAAGACAAATGCAGGCTCTGTGGAGGGAGACATGACCTTCCTGGCCTTGTTTGCCAGGTGCTTTGCCGGATCACAGCATGCTCTTTACCCTGCAAACCTGACAGCTTAGAGAAGCTGTGTTTTAAGCTGCTGTGTTTTAAGCAGGACCACAGATGAAGGGGTGCAAGGTTTCAGGACCCCCCTGCTCGCAGGCAGGGCCTGATCACACACCAGCATGCGACTGCCTCTGTGAATGCCACCAGGACGTGCAAGGCTTGAGCCGGGATGAGCTTGAGCCAGGATGAGCTTGAGCTGGGAGTGAGGCAGGCTGGGCTGGGAGCAAGCAGCCACAGGGTGGCTGGAGAGAGCCGCCGTGATGGAGCTGCCGCCATCCCTGCCCTGCAGCCAGCAAGGACCGGCTCTTTTTTCCCCTGGCTGGACCATCAAGGTGACCCAAATGGGTGCCAAACAGACATGGGGGGGGCGTGGGGCGTAGCAGGGACAGACGTCAGGCCAGCACCCTCCTGGGTGAGAGATGCTCTCTGCTCCCCCAGCCCCATGCCCTGGGCAGCAGCAAGGAGGACCCATGCATGGCCTCACATCCTCAGAGTCGCTGTGCTACCCGGAGAGCTGCAAGGATCCTGTGCCTGGTGCTGCCTGCAAAGCCCGTGGGATGCCAGCACCCCGTTCCCAAAGCAAGGGGTAGAGATGGGCTCGACGAGCTGTTGGTGACCTGGAAAGGGGACTGCCTGCATCGCTGCCGGCCTCGGCACAGCGGGGCAGAGGTGGGGACATGAAACGGAGCTGGGGCGCGCGGGCTGCCCGCGTTCACACAGTCACGCCTGGCCAGGAACGTGTTACGAAAGAGCACGCGGGGACCCGCCTCAAACCTCTGGCACAACATCACAGGGGATAATAATAATAATAATACGAGACCCAATTAAAGCCAGCAGCGAACAGAGCAGCAGCGATAGAGTGGCACAGAGGAATGATTAATAACGAAAGCCCGAGGTTTCAACATTTGTTTTTGTCCCACATGAGAAGACAACGTTGGATCCCTGTGGCTTGCAGGCAGGGAGCAGGCAGCAGGCAGGGAGCAGGCAGTGGGCAGGGCGATCCCCCAGTTTGGATGTGGCTACTGTGCTTTGGGGAGGCGGGTTGAGCTGCAGGGACACAGCTGTGCCCCGTGGGGAGGTGTCCCCAGCCCATTCCCTTCCCCAGCGGTAACATGGTGGCCCTGCAATGGGCAGATGCAGGCAGGAGGAAGCTGGCACACCCTGCCCGACTCCTGCACTCATGGTCCGATGGGTTCGGTGCGGAGCCACCATGCAGTACCCTCCAGCACCCTCGGGAGCAGGAGCTCAGCACCATGTGGGCTTTGCGCAGGACGGGGATGGGGGGAAGCGAGCGAGCCCCTGCTGCTGGGGATGGAGGGAAGCGAGCCCCTGCTGCCGGGCACGTCCCCACCTGGAGCAGATGCCCCGGGGGCTGTCCTGGGTTGGCACCGTGGCAGGGTGGCTGCAGCTCGCTCTGCTCTCTGCCATCTGCCACCACGGCTCTCCCGGCACCGTTTCCTGCCCAGGTTCGTCTGGCTATATCAGTGCTGGTACACAAATGGGGACGGGGAAGGTTCCCACCAACAGGAACTCACTCATCCAGTTTTTACTTCCATTTCTGGCCTGACTTGGGCTCGAGCCGACTAGCAGGCTCCCGGCTGTCCTGGGCGCAGCTTGGGGGCTGGCACAGGCCAGAGGCTCCTCTGGCTCTGCCAGCTGCCTGCCCAGTGGCCTGGGGGCTGAGGGGGTCAAGCAGTGTGGGCACAGGCTGATTGTACGAGTACGAGCAGGGATTGCTCCTGGGGCAGTGGTTACGTGCGTCCAGGGACCTCCGAGCTTGCAGACCGATTGCATGGCATCAGGACAGGTCCTCATGGGCCCATCACCAGCCTCCTTGAGCCCCTTAGCAAACTGCAGGACTTGAACAGTGCGGGATGGGGACTGTAGTTCATTCTCCTCCTGCCTTTCCCCAAGCCCAAAGAGGCGCCGTTTGCCCAGCCCGCCCTCCCCACGCAAGGCTGGAACCTCACACCCAGCCCACACCTGGGCTGGGACCCTCTGCTTGGCTGGAGGGCTGGGAGCCACGACCTGCGGGCAGATCCCTGTGAGGGTATCGTGGAAATGCAATGCAGGCAGCTGGCCCAAGGCTTGCACCGCACTTACCAAGCACCATACCATAGCGTTGCTCCTTAAACCACGCCAGCTCCCTCTGCACGAGGCATTCACCTGGTTGCAGCATGGCCATCTCCTCCGCATGTCCCGTGCTTTGCGGCGGCTGCCTTCAAACAACACTCCCCCCACAGCCAGCCCCAAACTCACTTTGGCTAAACCAGAACTGAACCAAGACAAGGTTTAAAAGACTTTCAAGTCCTCCCGTAGTCTAAGAAAGACCAAATCTCAGAGAAGGTCAGACAAGGTTCACTCTTGCTGCAGTGAGGCGGGGTCTCCTGCAGAGCATGGTGATGTCCCGCTCCTGCAGACACCGGGGCCTGTCGCTGGGCAATGCCTTGGCTCGCGAATGGCTGGTGGCCCCAAAAGGGTGGCTGTTTCCCCAGCAGCATCACCGCACCGCTCAGATGGGATGCTCGTTACAGCCGGGAGTTAATCGCACGGCGGCGACGGCTATTGTTTCTTCACTTCCTCTTGTTATTTCCCCTCTCCGCAGATGGGGAGATCACTTCCAAGCCAATGGTGCTATTCCTGGGACCATGGAGCGTCGGCAAATCCTCCATGATAAACTACCTCCTTGGGCTGGATGACACTCCCTACCAGCTCTACACAGGTACCACGCTCACCGCTCCCTCCCTGCTCCGCCGAGGGCACGCTGTGCACCTGCATTTCTGCATCCACATGGTCAGCAATTCCTGGCCGCATCTCTTCAATCCCCTCCCCATTATGGCAGGGTGGTTGTGATCAGGGTCCACGCCACCTGGCTGCGGTGCCACATGGAGGGAGAGGTTCCTCACCACAGCCCAGGGCCTCTCCACCCTCCCAGGGGAGGAAGAGGGCATCTCACCCTGCAGCATCCCCATCCCGCAGCACGGGGCTCCCCGCCTCTGACCCTGACAGCGAGAGCAGCAGTCATGTTGCAAGGGCAACTCACCCTTGTGTTCTCACCTTCCCTCCTCACATGGACCCAATTAATTCACCCTCCCAGGAGAAAAGCCATTCCCCTTCCCTGCTCCCTGCTCCCTGCTCCCACAGATGTCATCTAGCAGCTGAGGGCAGATGTCCGTGGTCAGCTCTGCGCCAGGGTAATGAGGGCTCCAGGGAGGTGGTTCTCCAGGGTGCCTTGTGCAGTCAGGGAACTTCCACAACAACCAGTCCCCGCAGAAAACAGCCCTGCTAGCCTGTTCTCAAGAGGTTTGGCAAGAATTTCATGGCCCTGCTGCTTGCCTTCCCCCAGCATCTCTTGGCAAGCGAGTGATGCTCCTGAGCTCCCCGGCTAGTCCCAGGCCAGCCCTGTCATGTCCGTTGCCCGGCATGGATTTCACAGCTCTGCTGCTCCTCTCATTGCTGGGCAGGGGCAGAACCCACCACCTCCGAATTCACTGTCATCATGCACGGCCCCAAGCTGAAGACCATCGAGGGCATCGTGATGGCTGCTGACAGCGCCCGCTCCTTCTCGCCCCTGGAGAAGTTTGGGCAGAACTTCTTGGAGAAGCTGATAGGGATCGAGGTGCCCCACAAACTGCTGGAGCGAGTTACCTTTGTAGACACGCCGGGCATCATTGAAAACCGCAAGCAGCAAGAACGAGGTAGGGGTTTACTGGGTTCATCTAAGGGACTCCAGAAAACATGTCATAACGATGTGAGATGACAAAGACAGCTGAAGCACAACGGGGAGGAGCCCTAGGCTACAAAAGGGGTCTTGCATTGGAGGGGATGGTGGCGTTTGTCTGCCCATGGCTATGGCAGCAGCAGCTGGGGCCTGGGGAACATACCCAACTGTCATCAGCTAGAGCAGCCGTTTCTGCTGTTTGGAGGCGTGACAGTCAGGCGTTTTGGCAAGGTGTTTCCTGGGGACTCCTTGGGCTGTTGATTGTCTGCCTGGGCTCAGCATTTAACGCCCCGTTTGTCGCCTTTGGAGCCAGGCTTTGCCGATGGCTGGTGCTACAGCAGGGCCCAGAGAAGCACCATCCCCACAGCACCTGGGATGCAGGAGGGATCAGCAGGGCTTCCTGACCCACTTTGTGCCCACTGGGGAAAGCAGTGATGTGGCTGATATCTGCTCACAGGAGCAGCAGGAATCTGTGGCCAGCAGCAGGGAGAAAGAAGGTTTGGAGGTGAGGCTGAGGGAGACACGCATGCCCAGACACACAGGGACGGGTTTTCATTCCAAGAATCATAGAATCACAGAATGGTTTGGGTTGGAAGGGACCTTTAAAGGTCATCTAGTCCAACCCCCCTGCAGTGAGCAGGGACATCTTCCACTAGATCAGGTTGCTCAGAGCCCCATCCAACCTGACCTTGAATGTTTCTAGGGATGGGGCATCTACCTCCTCTCTTAAATCTAGGCTGAATCTCCCCTCTTTTAGTTTAAAACCATCACCCCTTGTCCTATTGCAATGGGCCCTGCTAAAAAGTCTGTCCCCATCTTTCTTATAAGCCCCCTTTAAGTGCTGAAAGGCCGCAATAAGGTCTCCCCGGAGCCTTCTCTTCCCCATGCTGAACAACCCCAACTCTCTCAGCCCGTCCTCACAGGAGAGGTGTTCCATCCCTCTGATCATTTTTGTGGCCCTCCTCTGGACCTGCTCCAACAGGTCCATGTCTTTCTGGTACTGAGGACCCCAGAGCTGGACACAGTACTGCAGGTGGAGTCTCACCAGAGCGGAGTAGAGGGGCAGAATCACCTCCCTCGACCTGCTGGCTACGCTTCTCTCTGAAGTGTTTTCAGCACATGAGAAACAGGTTCTGGGCTGTATGGGAAGTCCGCTGTGTCTCACACCCTGTCCAACCCAGACAGGGCGTGAGACACGGCAGGCTCAAAGTTTATCTATGCCTTGACCTGAAGGGACTCATCCTGTGCCGGCCATTTCTGCTGGATTTCTCTCTTTCCTCTCCTCAAGGCTACCCGTTCAACGATGTCTGCCAGTGGTTCATTGACAGAGCTGATCTCATCTTTGTTGTCTTTGACCCTACGAAGCTGGATGTGGGCTTGGAGCTGGAGATGCTGTTTCGTCAGCTGAAGGGCCGCGAGTCTCAGATCCGAATCATCTTGAACAAAGCTGACAGCCTCGCTACCCAGGAGCTCATGAGAGTCTACGGTGCCTTATTCTGGAGCTTGGCTCCTCTCATCAATGTCACGGAGCCACCCAGGGTGTACGTTAGCTCCTTCTGGCCCCAGGAGTACAATCCGGATACCCACAAAGACCTGTTCCTCAAAGAAGAGATATCGCTTCTGGAAGATCTCAACCAGGTGATTGAGAACAGGATGGAAAATAAGATAGCCTTCATACGCCAGCACGCCATCCGGGTGCGCATCCACGCCCTTTTGGTCGATCGCTATCTACAGACCTACAAGGACAAAATGACCTTCTTTAGCGATGGAGAACTGGTGTTCAGGGACATTGTGGAAGATCCTGACAAGTTCTTTATCTTTAAGTCCATTCTGGCAAAGACCAATGTCAGCAAATTTGACCTCCCCAACCGCGAGGCTTACAAGGACTTCTTTGGCATCAACCCCATCACCAGTTTCAAGCTGCTGTCTCAGCAGTGTTCCTACATGGGAGGGTGTTTCCTAGAGAAGATCGAGAAGGCCATCACTCGCGAGCTTCCCGATCTCTTGGGAAGCATTGGCTTGGGGAAGAAGCCCAACATTCTCTCCTGTGACATCACTGGCTGTGGCGAAACCCCAAAGAATCGCTACAGGAAACCCTAAGGTGTTCTGTAATATAACCGTCCACGTGTTCCTACCGGTGAATGAGCTTATGTCTTATCTGTCCAAGAAGCCATGGTTTATTAACCCTTGAGTGCCACACTGGCAAAGGCTACTGTACGATGAGGACTTTGAGTCATTGACATCGATGGCAGGGGAAGATGGGTGGGCATAAGAAAGAGAATAAAAACTGTGAATTCCTGACATTTTATCTTTGTTCTTTTGAGTAGAAGGCAATGTTTAAGCTGTGAGTATGAGCAATGCACGGTGAGCTAGAACTGTAGCCGCTTTTTCTGTCCGAGACTTTCAGGTCACCCAGTGAGTTCTCCTTTTGCATAACAGCTGAGTTGAACTTCTGCAGCCTTCACCTGGGTGTTTGCCTTAGGAAGGGGCTTTTGCAGGGGCATTTGTAGCTCCAGACAGATAGTCGTGATGGGATTTGCAAGTCCATGTCAGAGGAAGAAGTGGGCTGGAAAGGAGCTGCCAGTGCTGGCTGAGCTGTGCTGGAGGAGGAGGGCCAGCACCCCAAATCACACAGTCCCGCAAGGAGCTGTGAGCAGGTTTTCCTCCCCCTGGGCCAGCACAGGGACAGGGCACTTGGTGCCTGTGTGTGCCATCAACCTCAAAAACCCGTGCTGGCAAGCCTAGCCTGAGGATCAGCAGGGCTCCGAGGGTTAAGGGTTTGGCAGTTTGAGCTTGTTCAAGTCCGTGTTGCTGTTTTCTCAGAGTCAGACCTCCGTGTTTTTGTGCTCTGTGGAGGGAGGCAGGAACGGGGGGTCACTAGCTGCATCCTTTTTGCCCATCTGCTGGTCTGTTCTCCCTAGGACAACCCAGGCCGGTTTCTCTGGCTTGTTTGCCAAACTTCCCCCAGTTTAGCCATGATTTTGTTGGCTCATCTCTGTGCATCAGCGCTCAGTCCTGGGAGGAGAAGAACTATTGCTTCGGAAGCACCTGAGCAGGCTGAGGTTCCCTGCGGACAGCTGACCTTGAAACCTGGCAGTGAAAGCTGGGGGATTAGGGGTGGCCTCGTCACTTGGCCCTCACGGCCAGCATGAGCTGAGCACAAACCAGCCAAGAGGTAGATGTTGCCCCGGATGGAGACCGGTGCCTCAAGCCCACCAAAACGACCTGCTGAACATCCTTTCTCCTTCCTCCTGCCAAACGACCACAGCTAGCGCTGCTCTCCAGGAAACCTCTGGAGCAGAGGGACTTACCTTGACAGGAACAAGAAGACATGGAGGTGCCGTGAGGCCAGAAAAAGGCAAAAGGAATGAAAGAGGGAAAGAGAAAGCTGGGAATGGAAGGGTCTTGTGATGGGAAGGGTATGAAGGGCAGCGCCCCTCGTCTCCATGTGCCCAACCGGACGCGGGCTAAGGCAGAAGGTCTGTGGGAGCTCCACGTCCCCTGGCACTGAGGCCAGGCGCTGCGAAGAAAAGTTCCGCTTGAGTCCAGCTGAGTTTGGGGGAATGCTGCTCCAGGGATTTCCATGCTCCTTGCCTCTGCTTTGAGGTAGGACTCTGCCTTTGAACTAACAAAGACGACACCCAAATCTACATCCAAGCATGGGAAGGGGCATGGCTAGTGCAGAGGGATTTCGCCCGCAGGACAGAGGGGACCGGAGGTACGAGTGAAGGCAAGCAGAGTGTCAGAGACAGCAGCAGCCAGAACAGCCCGGAGAGAAGTGATGTGTTTGTGAGTCAGCGCCACAAAGTCTCAAACCTGACCCAGAGCTGCTGCCCGCCCCCCCCTCCCGCCGCTGCTGTTCCTTCTTCCTTGTTGTACATGATCCCGTTGCTCATCGGCGTCCCTCTCTGCCTCACCCGCTCCTCCTCGCCGCTCGCTCACCTCCGCTGGGCTAGTCTTCATGGTTTTCTTAAGAGCTAATGGAATAGAAACACCGACAGAAATGGGCTAATATTGTCACTGTTCCTGCCGTCACGCTGTGTGTCACTGTCACGGCAAGCAAAGGCCATCAGACGTTTCTATTTGCAAGCCCTGTATTGCGCCATCTCTTTCCTTGCTGCCCTGTCCCCCCAAAGCCCATGGGCTCTGGGGTACCCAGGGAAAGGCCCCCCCATCCCAGGAAGGAGCTCTGACTCTCCCTTATGGCCTTGAACCTGAAGGCACCATCGCTCTGCTCTCAGGCTGCTCCCATCGTTCTCCCCATCCCTTCTCTGTTTTCCTTCTCTTTTGCTGTATTCTCCAGCACTCACTGCCTCCTCTCCTCCCTTTCTCTTCCCTTCAGCACCTGCACACCCTGTGCAAAACCCCAGTGCCGGTGTCCTGGATGGGGCTCCTCTCTGACAGCCAAAACCTTTTTTCCTCCTCCAATATCGTATGTTAGGGTTCTCTTTCCAAAGCGATGGCAGCGGTGGTCTGAAGCTGGGGCTGTTTTCTGTTCCCTGTGACGCACGCTGACTCAGCTCTGTGCTGGCTCGGGGAGATGCTGACACCGAGATGCTTTCTCTGCCATGGATCCAAGTGGCTGTCAGTCCCAAGAGGACTGTGGTCCCCAGCCCAGCTCTCTCCAAGCTTTCTTAGGAGAGCTCTGGGAATCTGGGGGTGGAAATGGGGAGCAGGGAGGCCTTTTCACTTTGCCAAGAAACCCCAAGCCCCCATGGCCGCAGTGCCGGGGGGTGAGCATCTTGCCCTAGAGCGTTGCAGGAGGGAGGGAGCTGGGACACAGGCCCACATAGATGCCCATGATTGTGTGCATTGGGATAAAACTGTCAGCTTGAACATCAGCCTGTCTAATAAAACCTGGTATTTTTCAAACAGACTCCCTGAGATGCTTGTTTTGTTTCTCCTGCCGATGTGGTGCGAGTGCCGGGGCTGGGGTGGCCAGGGGGCTGCAGCTGCAGGGAGTGAGGCAGGAGCTCCCGTCTCCTTCTCCACACCCCAGCCTCATACCTGTCCCTCGCGCGGGACCTGCCGGCAACGCCTGAGCCATTTGGTTGCTTTTTCCCACCTGGCTTCCCGTGCCGTAGGCACAAACCAGCAAAGTGAACCCCATCTCCTTTGCTTCGCACTTCGGCAGCGTGATCCTCCCTGATGGGACGGATCCTTGCTCCCAACCACACCAGGAGATGCCCTTTAAACCCCCTTTGTGTGTGGTCCCCTCCTCCTCCTCCTCCCCTCACACAGGCCCCGCCACGCTGAGTGCTCGGAGAGAAAAGCCAAAGCCGGCTCTGATTCACTCGCGGGGGCTCCAGCACAAAGCCCCGGGGAGCAGCAGGAGCCGCGGGGCCGGCGGCGAGCGCTGGCAGCTACGGGGCTGAGTCACGGCCGTGGNGCGCCGCGCACGGCTCGCCCGCCTCGGCAGCAGGGTGGGCTGCCTGCCCGCAGGGATGCTCTGCACGGCAGCCGCTTCTTCCCCCTCCAGCATCACGTTCGCATCCTGCCTGCCCTGGCTGCTGCCTCGGGGAGAGCTCTGCAGGGATGCCCTCGCTGAGCCATGCAGATGCCGGATGCGGCTTCTGTCTTTTCCCTGGTGGCAAAGGCACCCGCAGCCATGGAGGACCATGGAGGAGGGCAGGGGTCGGGGACCACGAAAAACACCAGGGGCTCTCGCCAGCCACCCAGCGAGAGGCGGATGGAGGCACCATCCCACCGGAGGCTGGGGCTCATGCAAACTGCTTATTATAACCCTACCGCCTGGCCTGTCTGTCTGTCTGTCTTTCCAACTATCTGTCTCACTCACTAATCAAAAGAGGTCGTTCCAAGAAAGCTGGAAGAGGAGAAGGAATGTCTCACTCGGCCGTGGCTTCCTTTGGAAAGTCTGGAAAAACTGTGGCATCTCGACGTGCATGAAGGTCTGCCTAGCGAGAAGCACATTTTCCTTCCAAAGCTGCTGTAAAGATGTGAATCATGAGCCGGTAACGCTCCTGGCAGAACGAAAACTGATTCCACTGAGACGTGGTGCTGGCAGCAGCTCTGCCGTATCTCTTGGACAGAAAAGACAAACATTTAGCTTAGAGACATCACTGGGGAAGAGCCGCCGGTGCTGCCGAGAGCCCTGCGGCGGCCGGATCCTGCTTGTGCCAGGGTGCTCCCGCCAAGGGGAACCTCAAGCAGGTTTCCCAAAGGTCTCCCAAAGCCCGGTCGTGGCATTGCCAGTGTTCAAACACAAGCCAAGGGGTTTACGCTCCCTGCTGCTTTGGTTGCCCTCCACAACCTCAACCCCTCAGCGGCATCTCTGCATTTCAGAGATGAAAATATCCCATATCCCAGCAGCTCGTTTGCGATGAAGTCAATTCTATTTCTGGGTTTTTATAGGCATCCCATTGGACATTGCAGGGAGAGACAAGGAGGGGATGCCTGAGCAGATCGATTTTTCTTGCTGTGAGCTCGAGGCCAGAGCTTCTTGCGATAATGAACCAAACTCTGCACCTCTCCAGCCATAACCACCCCATGGCAGAGCACCTGCCTTTGACCACACATGGGGAATGTAGGGATTCATTGCCCCTTTCATCAGAAAAGAGCCTAAAACCTTTGGAAAGGTCTGCCGGGAACCGCAGGGCAGCCTGGGTGCTCCACCTGCAGCGTGGTGGAGCTCTCCCTGTGCCACCATCCCCGTCCAGCCTGTCCCCTGCTGTCCCCATGCACCCGATGGGTGGGGGGGAGCACACCCAGCACCCACTTGGGGCCAAAACCCCACCAAACCTTGCCCCTGCAATGCCTCGTGCTGCAATCACAAGATCCCTGTGGACATGGCGTGTTTACCAAGCCTCTCGCTCCCTTCCCACGTGGTCCCCAAAATCTGCCAGCCCAGTTGTCCACCACGGAGCTGGGGCTGCTGCCCTCCCCGCTGCGCCCACCCCGCTGGCAGCAGCTTGCCTGACCGGCTCAAGCTGCTACTTACGGACCCCAGAGCAAACAAAACACCCTTTCCATGCAAATCCCTCCTTTTTGGGACCTTCTAGCTTTCTGCAGCCCAGAGGACACGCTGGCTCACACCACCCACAGCCTTCGGGGTCTCCCCTCCCTGGGGTGCCGCGGCAGGGGCCAGGCTCAGATTTCATCACCGCTTCGCCGCTCGGAGTCAGAAGAGTTTCAACACTAAAGCCTTGATGAGCAGCGTGTGGCTTCAGGTCACGTCGGCTGAACATCCCCCCGCCTCAAGCCAGAGCACTATCTCTGCAGAGAGCCCCAAAATCAATATATTTTGCCCAAGACATGTATGTGCAGGACACTGAATCACGAGGGCAAGTAACGCCTTGTCCTGAAGAGCGTGCGGGTGCTTTGGGGACACTTCCCTCGGTCAATACCCATGGGAGGAGGATTGCCCATTTGCAAGCAACAAAGGGGTTCGGACCCACAATTGGGGTTTGCACGTGACATTGGCCCTTCCCGGTGGAGACGGGGCGAAGGATGGGGAGCAAGCCCACCACTCGGGATGCCTGCCTTGGGAAGAGCCTGGGGCTGGAGGACCAGCGATGCCCCAAAGGATCAAGAGCTTGACAGAGATGGAAAAAGCCTGGATGTTGGCCCCAACAGGTCACCGTTTGCTTTAGGAAGCCTGGGTGACGTTCAGGGCAAGAGGCAGAGGAGCCAGGGCAGCCCGGAGCCCTGAGAAAGTTATTTTCACCCCACGAGGTGTCCAGCAAATGTAACCCCTGCAAAACAGGGGGATGGAGGGCTGGTGGTGGGTGGTTCAACCGAGAAGCTCACGCGGATGCTGGAAACGAAAGAGGTAAGAGGGAGGTGGGTGGTGGGCCAGGACCTGGGCGGGGGTCCAGTAAAGCAGAGGAGAGACCGGAGGGATCGCAGGGTGCTCACACGCTGCTTTCTCCCGGCCGAGGAGCCTGTGCAGCACGGGAGGCAGCTCAGTGCCACGTTATAGTGAATTCCCAGGCAATTGTTATATATATGCCCAGCACTCCCGCACGCATTATTTCATTTGGCTGCTCCTCTTCTAACGCGTTCATTAGCGGTCATTTAATTACAGGATGCAAAAATGAGCTGTTCCGAAATACTAATATACGTATGCAGAATATGCAGTGAGCAATTAGTGCTACTAATGAGAGAGGGAGTCATGGTAGCAACAACAGGAAAAATACAGCAACGTTCCAGCAAACCTGAGATCCGACCTAGCTCAGCCAGCCTGCTGTGACCTGGAATTATCCCAGCGGCCTTTCAGGGCACAGGGAGAGAAAATGAAACATGGGTGGGTGAGGTGATGGCGAGCAGCCATTTCCTATCCAGGGGCATCTGAAACCACCCCGTATTCACAGCAGAGGCTGCCAGAGGGGATGGGAGGGGGTGCCGGTGCCGCTGCAACTTAAACTCTGGGTCTAAATTCAGCAGGATGGGGAAGCCCCTTGCTTCCCGGTGACTCCTCAGTGCTGTTTGCCTGGAGATGGGAATTAATGGGGCTGAGCACGTGAACCAAGCACTCCCAGGGACGGGGAATGCTGCCGGGTGCTTCCCGGTAGCTGTGATTAATTGTTGTTAATATTAAATTCAGCGCTTTTATGCAGGACGGAGAAGTGTTTAGGCAGAAGCCCAGCTCCTGTCCTATCTGTCATTAAAAACATTGCAATTAAGCCGTAGTGGAAGGAAATAAGAGTAAATGCATCCTCTATAAGTGGCTTCAGCTTTCCCCCGACATCTGTGTCCCACCGTTTCCTCTTCGGTGGCTGAGCTGCTTCTGTTTTCCCTCTTCCCATGACCTGTACATTGCTTTTTCTCCTTAATCCTGCCCGCAGCTCCTGACAGCGGGGGGCTCGAGCAGGGAGGAAAGGAGCCCCAGCTGCCTCTGACCCATTGCAACTGATGGAAATTGCACGTCAGCTGCAGCTGCAGCCCCAGCCCCAGCCCCAGCCCCGGCCAAAGCCAGGGCTGTGCTCCGGGTACTTGCTCACCTAGTTGGTCCCTGATGCTCTCGACTCTCCTTTGCTCCTTTGCAGCCGGGGCGGGGTGCAAGCCATACCTGGTCGGAGCTAAATGCTAAAGCTCTGCCAGGGAGGGGACCTGTCAGCAAAGCCGGGTACACGAGCACAGCGCACCCCAGTAAAATCGTTAGTGGAGCACAGAGAGGCTCCTCAACTCACCAGGCTGCCAGGCACGGGGTGCTCTCAGCACCTGCTTGTGCCATGATGAGAGATGCTGGGAGCCTGAGGAAACACAGGAGAGGTGCCGGCTGCCCGCTGGCACTGTGAAGCCAGGCGGTCCCTCCGGCTCGGCCCCATCGTCTCCGTCAGCCGGAGGAGCACAGCACAGCTGGGAGGTGCCGCTGGAGCCTGAATCCCCTGGGGATGCTGGGAATAGGCAGCGCCGCGGCACACCAGGCCCACCAGCACCCCCAGACGAAACATTTCCTCCTGCTTCGACAAATCTTTTTGTCTCATTCAAGCAGAAAACTGAAGAATTTTAGAAACTGTGAAGAAGCGTTTAGAAACTCGGGGGGCGCCTGCAGAGCCCTCATCCTCTCCATCGGCAGAAAACTGAATGCTCCGTGCTTTCTGCTTGATGAAGGGTTGCTACTGCCCCGATTATAGGGTTTAACAACTTGTTTCCACCTTGCAGCGGATCTGGATGGGATTTTCAGCAGTTGAGACCTGCTCCAGTCAACGGTGACTGACCTCAGCCAAACGCTCCCAAGGAGCCAGCGCTGGCTATCGATCCTGCAGGGCCCGGCGCAGCCCCGACATCTGCAGCAGAGCCGTGCCAACAAGCACGATCATGGGGCAAAGCAGCACGGGGAGGGGGCAGACAGTTATTGCATCCCGGGACAGGGTTTTCCCACAGCATTGTCCACCTGGTTTATTCCAGCTGCGGTTCTCCCCTGGCGAAGGACGAGGCAGGACGCCGTGGGCTGGGATGTGGGGCTGGTGGCAATGGGTCAGCCTTCGCCGGAGGATACCGGGAGGAGCCGTGCCGGCGGGGGCCAAAGGGGGACCCTCCTCTGCCTCTCCCCAGTGGCTGACAGGACTGCGACACAGCCAGAAGCCGTGGTTAAAATCTAGGGAATGCCAGGAGAGACAGGTCAGGGCGGCAGCAACGTAGAGGCAGGTATGCCATGCCACGGCAGGTTAGAAACAGTGTGGCCAACGTCCTCGTCCTTTCCGTAGCAGGTCCTTAAACCCTTGACATTGCCTGGGGAAAGGCAAAAAAACCCAAGATAAGACTTAGGGCAAGGGATTTGGAGATAAAGACGGGCAGCGAGGGAAAACAAACCCTGCAGCAAGTAAGATACTGGTGCCAGGAATACTATGATGTTGAATATTTTGGACCTAGTGTGATAGAGATCATGTAAAAAGTGTCCTGAGAGCCGAAGCTGGCTTTTCAGAGCCACAAAGGATGCTGGCAGAATCGCACAGGGTCAATTGGAGGGTCAGGATGGACGGGCAGGGATGAGGGAGCACCAGGCGTGCCTAAATTCGGGTAAATCTGGGACTCTGGCAGCCCCAGAGCTGGCTGGCTGGGGACACGGCAGGTGCTGATGGCCGAGCAATGGCTCTGGGATGAAACGCGGGGGAGTGTGGGAACGCCCTGGCTTCACCCGGTGCCGGACAGCAAAGAGTGACGGCAACGGTCCCCGTGCCGGACCGGGGCTCTGGACACGTCCCCGGGCTCTGCTGCTGCGGCAGAGAAGGGAAAGACTTTGCCGAGACTGCAGTGCCGATGAACGACTTTTTTTTCCCCCATTGCTTGCAAACATCATCATCTTGTATATAAACACAAAATGCCAAAATGTGAGTCAGCTCAATGGCAGTTTGGCTTCTGCACAGAGACAAGCCGATAAACGGCAGAACTACAGTTTGCAGAGGTGATTTATTCCTGTTTCAGGGGGTTTCAGCAAGTCGGTTCATGGCAGGTAGAATATACTCCCATGATACAAAAAAAAAAATTAAAAATAAAAATAAAAAAATTTAAAAAATTATTTAAAAAGTAATTTCTTTTCAGTTAGCTGCTTCCCATCGATGAGGGGAAACCTTTCGGTCTCATCTAGTGGACAAACATACTTTTTTAAGCTTTGATATACATTAGAGAACGGAAAGAAATGCAGATATTGTATATCTTCCTATGAGCAGTAGATTCAAACTATATAAAGGTGGTTGGTTTTTTTTTTTAATGGCTGCTAAATAAGTTTCATGGCCCAATGCCGTGATCTGGCACAACAAAAGATCCTATTCACACGAGGGAGCAGATCTGAGACCGCCTCAGGAATCTTAATTCCTGAATTTCTCAGCTGTTGTTTTTTTTTTTTCTAACATAAAGAATCTCAATGAGCCAATTACAGGGATCTTGACATAATGTCAGTTTTTCGGTAACAAATGCTGTCGTTTAAACCCCACTCCGTACACACTGAGGCACGTACTTATATCTACACATGTAAATAATCCCATGCAGGTCAGCAAAACGAACCACGTATATAAAGTTAAGCACATGTGAAAAGCACCTGCAGGATTGAGGCCAGCGATTGCAAAACAGTTTAAACTATAATCCTCCATTTTCATTAGTTTCTTGAAAAAACTTTGACTGTGGGCTTGAAGTTCTTCCTGTTTTGTTGAGCCAAAGGTGATTTTTCTCCCCAGGCAGCCTGAGCAAAAACCTTCCCGCTGTTTTTAAGTTGTTAGGCTTCAAAAATCACATTTCCCACTAAGAACATTCTGCCCTTTTAACTTAGAGAGTTCAAGGTTGACATCTACTGTGTAAATAAAGCTAATTAAAGACAGTTATTATTTGCTATACAGAAAAATCCTCCAACACCACAGTCTGGTAGATTGGGCTGCTTTTGCTAAATAAAGCAGTATCTGTAGGCACTGGGAGCACCCTGTGTTCCTATAAATGGGGTGTTAATTTTTTCAGCCTAATATACAATTTAAATAAGACCTCAGCCCCAAAACTTTACGTGTTCATCCTCTTCTAGGACGCTGAGCGGCACAGAAGTGGTGGGCTCCAGGCTTAAGCTCTGTTCTCTCAAAGAGAGAGACATCCACCAATGAACGGTGCTAAATCATCGCTGCCGTGCCTTGCCTTGCTGGGAAAAAATCAAGGCAGTGACTGGGTGTTGCTGAAGTTTCCGTGGTTAGTGAAGCACGCTGCTCATTGAGGGAAAGAAAGTGGGTTGCGGGCTGGTTTGCAGTCTGGCTGAGGCTAGGAAGATGATAATCTCTGCGAGAGCCGTGCCCGTGTTTCTGGCTTGTAAGAAGTTTGAGGCTGTAGCAAAGCGATGAACTTGGTGCCTCTTGGTCTAAGCAGCCTGGCTGTGGAGGTAAGACAGGGCACGATGAAAAGCCTGGTTAAAAATCAACGCACCTCCGTTCAAGACAAACTGCCTCTGAAGGGATACGGCATGTGCCTTGAGCTTGAGCGAGCGTGACAAGAAAAGGACACAAGACATCCAGATTAAGGGCAAATCCTTCATTGAGAGCTTAAATGGTCCAGATATAAAAAATAAAAAAGATGGCTATCTCTGTTTGGGTTATAATAAAATGGGATTTAATAAATACGTGTTACGACCGTGAAAGGGGAATGGAATATCTTCCCTGCTCTTCCACGGAGCCAAAGCTGAGGAAGGAACTGAAATGAGGATGGTAAAAGAGGAGAAATGAGCAGACAGGAAAAAGCCACTTAGCACAACAAATCTGCTTCTCAGCCCCCACTTTCCTGGTTTATGGCCGGAGCCTTTTCTCCCTCTATGGCCCCATGCCTTTGCCTCCCAAAACCACTGCTGGGATTCGCAGGAGCGTGTAACGTCCTCCAGCGGTCCTCACAGAGGACCAGGCAGCCTGGTTTTGAGACACAGAGCCCTCGAGGAGGGCACAAGCACACAAGCCGGCAGTTAGCACCGCACGTTTGCCGCACACCAGTGCAATGGCACATCTCTGCTGCTGCACGGCGTGCCCCGTCGTTACAAGGGAGAGGGGAGGTTGTTCTTGCTACCTTGCAGAAACATCAGCTGAAGATGGTGGAATATTTTTTTTTAATATTTTCAGCCATGCTTCAGCTCTGTAGCTTATTCAGGAGCAGGTTCTCCAGGCACCCAGGAGTTTAATATTAATAACTGAGATGTTTTGACTAGACACATAAGACACACAATCTGCTTGTTTGTTTGTTTGTTTGTACTGAAGAAATACTGAGAGGCAATTTCAGCTCCTTGTTTTGTTTTCTAAGTGTTCTAGGAAATAATTTACCAAATTAACAGACAATATGTGGGACAGTTTCAGGCATGCGGTGACAAGACAGGGTCACACAGAGTAGCACAGCAGCCAACTGGGTCTGCACCAAATTCCCTCTTAGAGATACCCCTTGGTAAATAACTCAGCTGTCTAAATCTACCAAAACATAACCTCTGGGCAGTTCTCACAGGTACAAATCATGCAGAGCCCCTGAAAGCTGCAGCCTGGAGGAAACCTTTGGCAGGAAATCACCAAAAAGCCTGTGACGGGCTGTGTTTTTTCCTGACTGTCATTAAGAGTTTAGCATGTGCCATGAAGCACCAGGGTTGTTTGATTTTTGCTTCTCAAGTGTGACTGTCGGTACTCCCATCATCCAGTTCAGGGAGATTCCCAGTTTATAGAAGGATTAGGGCCCCATTCCTAAATCCCAATTGCACCTAGCCAGTAATTGCTGGATTGTATCATCTCTCCCTCCGCAGTCTTTCGTTGCGCCCTATATGCCACTTTGTTTTGCCCCCCCAACTCCCCTTTTTAACAAATATTTGCTGTGTTTTCAGTACCCCAGAACCGATATTTCTCCTTCGCTGCAGAAGCACACATTTTCTCCTACCTCTATCAAAAGGTATTTATGTATTTGTCTAGTCCACAAACAGCAGAACCCAGACCTGAGTGACTTCACATTTTATTTCCATAATATACCGCAGTTGTCAGGGCAGCAACATAGGTAAAAACGACTAGGAGATGCGATAACCATCTCTGCCAAAGTGTTATGCACTTTTTCAGCAACATTTTCTTCCCATCTTGTTCCCTGGAAACAGAACTGGGCGCGTGGCAGAAACACGCATTCACGCTCCGTTTTAAACATGATCGTTTGGAAGGCGTGCGCTGCTCTTTTTGCACTCCCGGTCCGTCGATAGCCCAGCAAGAGTCCTGAATACTCAGAGAGCATCAAGCACGCCGTGGATATTATTTGAGAGTGTCAAAACACTAAAATTAATGTCTTTTTGTAATTTTTAAGTACTTGACTCTGAAGCCCCAACAATAATCTTTTATTGTATTCTTGTCTTTGGGCAGCATAAATAAAACCTTGAAGTCATAGAGTGTGAAGTGCAGCAGCGATCGGATTAGAATGAAATCAGTTTTTAATCAATACAAATGCAAAAGATATCACCTAGCAGTAGAATCAGTGCACTGTGCTGGGCCACCCCAATTTCAGTCACCGCACTAACGTAGCAGAGGTCAAATTGCCCTGTATACTTTCTTCTTGTTTCATCAAAGGCTTAATCCCATCACCACAGTAATAAATTGAAATAATGACTGGTTCCTATGTTTGAAGACAGGAGAAGGGTACTCCTTCCGAGCTTACAGAACACAACTGTGTAGAAACCATCTTTAAGACAAACTAAAAATTGATATAATACTTTCTCAATGCCTTCCACTTCACGCTTGTCACGTCATTGCTAAATCGCTGAGATATATCTGCTCCGGCTGGAGTAGTGGGGGTCATCTATATTCCTAGACAGCAGCCGCACAGGTGAAATCTCAAGTACAGCTGAGAAGAATGCTCTCTTCTCTCCTTTCCGGGCAAAAAAAAGGAGAAAGTCACCAAAAATTCAATATTACTGAGTTGGGTTATTTTTTTAAATGATTCTGGCACCCACAGTGCAGAATAACAGATTTGTAGTTAAAATACACTGTGGCAGCCTGAGCCAGGGAAAGAGAAAGTGAATCTATTCAGGGATGTGGTTGGGAACGCTCTGTTACCCTCACAGCGAACGCTCAGCTCAGACAGCGATGGCTCTCACCACATCCATTCCCAGCTCAGCAGCCCTCGGCGTCACCTTTCTATCGCAGATCAACCAAGACAAGGGATCAAGTCACAAAAATGCCACAGCAATTCTCCTCTCCGCAGAAACCTAAATTTAAAAAGGGCTTGGTACACGCAAAGCAAATGTTTTACTAAGTTTTACGTTGTGTAATTCCTTGCGGCACTTACAATCCCGTAGCCAGGATTTTCTGTGGATTCGCAGCAGGTCTTTCTTCCAAACCTGCGGCGTGCGCACAAGAGGATTGCATAAGCCTGTAATTGTGCCGGTAAGTTTTCATCCCCACCTCTTTTCGGTTGAATAATCCAAAACACTAAATATAAAATGTGTTGCAGTTTGCAACTCCACTGTTGCAAAAATCAGAAAATGGTAAAATTGTGTGTTGCAACGTTCACACCCACTGCAGAAATGACAATTTTCCCAAACCTCTATCATTTCCTCCATAGTACTGCAGGAAAATCCCGTACCAAGTGTCACCCTACGAGGAAACTTGCCTGCGAGGTTATATGAATAGTTTAGACTAGTTTAGTTCTGAATAGTTAGACTAGTTTAGAATAGTTTAGTTCTGAGGGTCCTTTTGCTGCTCCTGTAAAAGAGACCTCCCCTGCCCTTAAGGATCTTCCACAGAAACTGTGCTATGGGGATAGGTTGTCTAAATAAGCGGGCTGTGAGAACAGAAAGGTTTTATTTTCTGTTTCTCTATAGCACTGGCTTCATAAACCTTATTTTGCAAAATCACATAAGTTCCGATGTTACACAGGTAAAAGAGCGTACACAAGATCTTCACGGCTAGAGGGGAGCAGGTCGCATGTGGCACAGGAAAACCGCATGTGAGCATCCAGAGAAGACAGAGGAAAAGCTTCCAGAGAAAGTAAAATACATCGTGACTGCCCTAAGTCGAAGGGGTTTGTCTCCCTTGGCCCAGTAACGGGTTGCATGTCTCATCTGCTCAGGGTTCGAAAGGGGTTACTGTTTTTTTGTTTGCCCATTAGAATTGTCGGCTCTTTACGGAAGGTAAAGCCAGTTCAGAAGGCTTTTAACAGATGCGCCAGGGATTTGCTGGGACCGGGAAGAACGTGAGACCAGCCCGCTGCCTGTGTGAAGGGAAAACCGGGAGCATTCACGGGAAGGTGGCACACAACAAGCGTCTGCCTGCCAGCCTCCTGAAACTTTATTTTTAATGGGTGGCCTTTTGTAGGATGCTAAAAGTTACTGACGCTACATCTGCAAGATACAAAGCTGAGCAACTGGAGAAGGGGAGAACGGGTGAATTAACACTATGATTATTTTTCTACTTCTTAGCCTGACTTGGAGCCATAGGAACTCCTCCCTAATTTATATCACATAGGGACTATTTTTACATGCCTTTTCACTGCCTTCCACCTACTCACGGAAGTCCTGCTGATGACTTTACAGTGTCACTTCCCACTACTTGACTGCAACTGTTGGTCATTTTCACCATTTTTTGCTATTTTATGCTATGCTACAAAGCGGAGTCACGGCGTGGCAGCGAGAGTGACTCAACTCTACTTTGGGAATCCTGGGTGAGCACCACTGTAGCTAATCTCCAGTCAGGGCTTTATAGCTTCTACCCTGTCTTCCTGCCATCATTTCTCGATGGCTTAAGACTTTGCTTTAGCCTGGCTGTAGCCTGTCCCTTGTCTCCCTCATTTGAATGTCCTGAGAAGCTGCAAGTGGATGGATCAGGAGCTTGACGTTGGGCTAGTCTAGGTGACATCAATGACTGCCGCTTGTACAGTCCTTCTCCTGCTGTTTATTCCTTGGTGCTTCCATACCCAGACAGTCCCATTCATAGCAATCCTAACACTCCTATTTCAAGTAAGAAAAAGTATTTTTCTCCTTTTTTTTTTTTTTTTTTAAAAAAAAGCAGAGTGTCATGCAAGTTCCTCCACCGAGTGTTCGTAGTTACAAAAGCACGTTAGATGTGGCTGTGTTTGCAGACGACACTGGTACTTCCTCTCTTCGGAAACGGAGCAAGTTTCTATTTCAGGCTTTGCTGACTCAAGGGTGAGGTACCCAAGCTGATTCAGCAGCTTGGCAAGCTAGGAGAACTTCTGGTTATGAATGGAAGGAGCAGTAAATTTTAAGTTTGTCTTCATCTTACAGAAACATATATTTGAGCGAAGTCACCTCCTGGTGGCAGACATTTTGCCAAACAAGTGGTATAGTCTGCATTGCTTTCAGCGTAGAAGGCCACTCGGATGAGACAACCGTAAAGCCTGCAAGTAAAATCCTGGTCCTGCGGGGGCCAGTGATTCCCGCTCAGCTGGCCCAGGTTTTATCCTCTCGCTTGAGGTCCAAGTCACATAAAAAGATCTTCTACTGCTTACTTGCTTATTTTATCAGTGCATCTCATCTGGGATATGAAATCGTGTCAGTAATATGAATGATTTGAACTGCAATTTCAGAAGGATGAAAATACAGAACACAAACCCAACCTGGCAACCCCGAGGAAGTGAGAAGAATGCACCGCTTACTCAGCTTCCGTGCCTTCATGTGGAAAAGATGTCAAAGGTAATCCTTGTGCGCTTCTTTTATGGGGAAGTGAAATAAGCATCCTGACACTTTTCTAATTTTAAAAACCATGGAGGAGTAACAATCCTCCAAAATATTTTCTAATGTTTACCTGTTAGTCTGTGAACAGAAGTCAGAAAAGTTGTTGGTTTTTTTTTTAAATCCATGAGTTCTTTCACCTAGAGGTTATCGGGATTCAAAACAAAGCTCGTAATGAATGCGGCACACATCAGCAAGGATGCAGACGCCGAAGTTTGTCAGAAAGTGAGATCCTGCTATTTATTAAGGTAAGAAAGTAGGGAACGGGGCATCTGGGCTGTCTCCCTCAAACCTTTCAGTCTCTGGATGGACTAAACAGGTTTTAACACATTTTCCTTCAATATTTATGCTGTTCCCAGAGCCAGACAGGGTGAATAGTCTCTACCCATGGCATCCATGATGCCTTTTCTTTCAGGCTGTACGTTGTCCTGTGACAGCATATGATAAAAGGCACAAACTTCTAAATAGCATTCCTCCTCCCCAATGACACCAACTCTATGGTATTAATATACGCTGTTGTTCTAGCCAGCAGTTCCCATGTCATACTCTTCTGCCTCGTGAAGGCGGTTTGTGAAGCCTAAAAAAGCATCATGTGGGTTGTCACATTTCAGAACCCCCCTAAATAGTTTCGCACAGCTCCATCAGAGAAGTGGTGAAGTACAATATTATGAACGTCAAACAAAAGCTCATCGTTAGAGCTGACAAAGCTGTGCCTCTGAGAAGGGAAGTAAATTCAGTTCTATAGACTAAATATGTATATTTGGTGGCATGAAGTTAAAAGAAATGTGCAAGTAGGATATGCATTTGCCCAGCTATTGCACTGTAAAGTATTTCCTCTAACTCAGTCTCTGAGAACGGAAACCAGTCACAGAGTATTTTGGAAGGGCAGTCAGAGTTCTCTGCAGGAAAACAGCACAACCCAGAACTACCAGACACTAGAACGAACCTGGGACTCAAAATCAATACTACGTGGTAGCTCCCAGCTCTACCAAGGTGTGCTAACTGTGGTTGCTAAGAAAGTGACCCAGAGGAAGCATCTTCCTTAAAGGATGCTACAAACATTACCCACGCAGACGCTGCCTTAGAGGGACACGCTGACTGTATTATATTCTGTGGGGTTAAACTCCTCCTGGATAAAAACAAATCAGAAGGCAGCGGGGGAAATAACGGATACAACTTCAAACCAATTCTTGCCCTCTAAGACAAATTTTACTCACACTTGAAATAAATACAAGCATCACTGGCACTTCTTGATTACTGCTTACATGTATTTAATCTGCTTCTTGAATTCAACGCAGAAAAATCTTCACGATAAAAGCAAAGTGAAAGAATAGTGTCCGTGACATAATACCCAATTAAAAAAATCCAGTCTTTCGGGAGGCAGCACTAGGCTTTTGCCAGCCAGTACAGAGCTCACAAAAGTCAATACAAGATAACTCCCTACTGCACACACAGTGTATGTTTCCACAGAACTTGATAATGACCGAGGAAGCTGGGGAATGGCTGGGCTGGTGAGTGTTGGGTGACTCTTTCACCCAAAGATCAAAAGGAGGAGCAGGATAGGAGCCTATGAGTGACAAACCTAGTGGGAGCTTCCTTGGGGGAGAAAGGATTCTGAACAATCGCGAAATCACGATCTGAAGCTTACCAAAGGAGGGGTTTGACAAGTCAGATGTCTTCTTCAGTCCCACTTCACTCTCCTTCGAACCAGTATGGAAAGCTGGGAAAGAGGAGACTACTTCATTAGCGGAGATCAAAAGCAGTCTCTGACTAGTAGCCGGACAAAATTTGGGATCACGTGGGTCACTGAGTTAAAACTTGTGATCTAGCCAGTACCTTTGATGTGATTCCAATTATTCTAAGAACATAAGAAGTCCTGCGTTACTGAGCGCAGGGGGAGCAAGACACACTTCTCTCGCATCTCAGTCTGAGGTTTGCTTCTGCTTGTCCTCCATCTCCTGCACACATGTACCTCCGCACCTGAAGGGTCGGTCGCATCTGCGTGCACGCAGGGAAAATACCTATGAACGGCCTCTCTCCGAATGCGTGAGCACACTCGTGCACGTGAACTCTCTGTGCAGCGTACACGCACCCGGACCACCCCTTTCCTGCGCGCTCACTTACTGCTGTACACACACAAACCCAAGAGTTTTATTTTGAATGAAGGTACGATCCCGCATCTTCATTTTAGATACTCTTGAAAATTGAATTAGAGCCTACCCAAGCAGGTTTCAGTAATGAATACCAATTTGAAGGGCCTCAACTTTCACTACAGTTTAGGCAAACAATGTTTTACTTATTCACCGCCCATGCACTCTTAATCACCCTGGACCACAGGAACTGAATGAAACCATGACTTTGTTGATACCAGAGGGAAAACTCACATCTTCAACTGGAGGAAAACGTACCCTGGTGTTCTTTTCAACGGCATCCTGATTTACTTAGAAATAATACGGGCTTAAAATATTTCCTGTCGTTCCCCCCCCCCATATTTTAGCTCTTTGTAGCTTCTACCCTTTTTGGAGGGGTGTTAAGGAAATGCAGCTGACCCGGACTGGCAGTTGAGTAAGGACGTCACAAGCAATAATAATAAGCCAATACTATCATAAAGCAAGGCTAAAAAAATTTGTGCGGGAGTTTCAGTACCTCTTAGATCTCCAAGTTCAAATCACCCAATCTCTGCAACCACATAAATCTTACAGGTTTACATAACAAAGTTAAACAACACAGGCAGTTTTACCTTAAATTCTTTGCCACTGAGGTAAGAAACTTGTTTCCTTTTTCCACCAAATTTCTACAGTACCTCTGAATCCTTGGAAGTTGTCGCATTTCTTTAATCCTCCAGATTAAACGGATTCATCATCCTTTACGAGGAAAAAACTTGAAGTACATTTAGATGACTCAATAAAAAGGTTGCAAAGAAGTCTTAGTAAATGTATCAATTAATAGCCAAGCCCGGGAGGCCATCCTTCCGTTCTGCTCTGTCAGCTCAGGGATTCCTTTCTTCCCAACAACGTTTATGTCAGAGTGGCACGGTAAGCAGCGCCGGCTGTAAAATATTGATCAGCCGAGCCATTAGTTGGAATTTGAGAGACGGCTATGTCATAGCAAAACCAAAACAATTACCACTATTGATTGGACTTTTTTTGTTATAGATTGTTTTGGTATTTGAATACGTCAGGAAATACAAAATTCTTCGAAGTAATAATAATAAAACCACATTTTACAGCATCATTACTGCGTAGTAAGTAATATCTTTACAAAGGAAATGGAAGAAAATACAGGTTTCAGTTCCAGTAACTGTGTGGCCGCGTATTTTCTATTACTATTTAGGGAAAAAAAAAGAAAAAGAGTGCATTTTACCGAACGGTGTCGTCTTCAGAGGAGAAGGGGCTCGCTGCCGGGCGGGCAGCGCCGCGGGAGGAAGGAGCACCGGAGCCGAGCGCTTTGCGGGCAGCCAGCGGGGAAGGGCCCCGGAGCACGGGGCTGAGG
>WAAD01039264.1:46281-112469 GCA_013389945.1 Fregata magnificens
CCCTCCCCGCGGGCGGCGGCGGCGGCGGGAGGAGACTAGCGGCGACCCTCCGAGGAGCCCGGCGGCTTTCCCGGCCCGAGAGACCCAACTCCTGAGCGGGCTCTTCGGGAGGAGTTGACAACATGGCTTCCCCACCGCACCAGCAGCTGCTGCATCACCACAGCACCGAGGTGAGCTGCGACTCCAGCGGGGACAGCAACAGCGTGACGGTGAAAATCAACCCCAAGCAGCACCAGGGCTGCTCCTCTTCCAAGCACTGCAAGTACAGCATCTCCTCCAGCTGCAGCTCGGGGGAGTCGGGGGGCACCCGCCGAGCCGGCGGAGGTGGCGGCAGCGGCCCCGGCCTCCGCCGGCAGAAGAAGCTGCCGCAGCTCTTTGAGAGGGCCTCTTCCAAGTGGTGGAATCCCAAGTTCGACTCCAACAACCTGGAGGAGGCTTGCATGGAGAGATGCTTCCCGCAGACCCAGCGCAGGTTTCGCTATGCCCTCTTCTACATCGGCGTGGCCTGCCTTCTCTGGGGCATCTACTTCAGCGTACACATGAGAGAGAAACAGATTGTTTTCATGGTGCCGGCTCTGTGCTTCCTCTTGGTATGTGTAGCGTTTTTTGTGTTCACTTTCACTAAGGCTTACGCCCGCCATTACGTACGGACCTCGCTGATACTCACCCTCCTGGTTTTTGCTTTGACGCTCGCTCCGCAGTTCCAGGCTCTGAAGCCTATCTCAGGAAGTGGTGACATGTCCAATCAGACTCCCCCGGCAGATCCCACAGACACTTGTCTTTCTCAAGTAGGCAGTTTTTCTATGTGTATTGAAGTGCTCTTGTTGCTTTACACGGTGATGCACTTACCCTTGTATTTAAGCTTGTTTCTGGGGCTGTCGTACTCGGTCCTCTTCGAGACCTTCGGTTACCACTTCCGCGATGAGAACTGTTTTACGCCGCTCGGAGCCGGTGCGGTTTACTGGGAGCTGTTGGGTAAAGCCTTCCTGCACATCTGCATCCACGCCATCGGTATTCATTTATTTATCATGTCCGAAGTCAGATCGAGAAGCACATTCCTGAAAGTGGGGCAATCCATCATGCATGGAAAAGACTTGGAAGTGGAAAAAGCCCTGAAAGAGAGGATGATTCATTCTGTTATGCCAAGAATAATAGCCGATGACTTAATGAAGCAGGGGGATGATGAAAGTGAAAACTCCGTCAAACGTCATTCCACCTCAAGCCCCAAAAACAGGAAGAAGAAGCCCTCTATACAGAAAACCCCCATAATATTCCGTCCTTTTAAAATGCAGCAGATAGAGCAAGTGAGCATTTTGTTCGCAGATATTGTTGGCTTCACAAAAATGAGCGCCAATAAATCTGCCCACGCTCTGGTGGGGCTCCTGAACGACCTCTTTGGACGTTTCGACCGTCTGTGCGAGGACACTAAATGCGAGAAGATAAGCACTTTGGGAGACTGTTACTACTGCGTAGCTGGCTGCCCAGAGCCCCGGGCAGATCACGCTTACTGCTGCATCGAGATGGGCTTAGGTATGATTAAAGCCATTGAGCAGTTTTGCCAAGAGAAAAAAGAAATGGTCAACATGAGGGTCGGTGTTCATACCGGGACGGTCCTGTGTGGCATTTTGGGAATGAGGAGGTTCAAGTTCGATGTGTGGTCCAATGATGTCAATTTGGCCAATCTGATGGAGCAGCTCGGGGTGGCCGGAAAGGTCCATATTTCAGAAGCTACTGCGAAATATTTGGATGATCGTTATGAGATGGAGGATGGAAAGGTGATGGAGCGAGTTGGTCAGAGCGTGGTAGCCGACCAGTTAAAAGGTACGTGCTTTTATTTTGCGCTCAGTCTTTTTTTTGGTGTTTTTTTTTTTTTTCTTTTATGAGGGAATATATTTTCCCTAGTGCACGTTTTGTGCTGGCGGACTTGCAAATCGAACGCGTTTTACGTTTAACGCCGCGTGCTGGTGATCAGAAACACCATGGGAATTACGGAATGAAAGGTGCCACGGAGATAAGCGTGGAAGATCTTCTGGGGTGCTCAAAATGTACTTAGGCTTCAAAACTCCCTAGCGCTCCTTGTGAGAGTATCACATCGTAGGGAGGAGAAGGTTAATGTGTTTGCTGTCTGCAAGAGGTTTTTGGTTTACTGCTGTGTGTCATCCTTTAATTCAGTAAGCAAACTTGTTAATTGACTTCATGTGCCATACATAGAGCATATGTGTTTTGCAAAATTATGTATATCTGTGAAAAGTTTCTTTTGGCATTGGGAGAGTTGGGACTGCGAAGGCATTTGGGAAAAATGACAGCTGGATTCACAGAAAGAAATGAGCACTGTAGATTTGGCAGTTTGATATAGCAAGTTGTTACAGTTCGAAGTTAGGCTGGAAAAAGTTACTCAGGTGGTTCAGTGAGCTGGCAGATGCTCTCGTTTCTGCAGCTCTAAGGATTTGGGGATGAAACGGCAAATTTGCCTTTCGGAAAAGAAAATGAGGGATCCTTCGGTTCCCCTTTATGGCTTGGCTCAAGGTCCGATTTTCATTTCTCTACAGAGTATTCACTTTGAAATGAAACCCTTGACTGCTTTCTAGCAGCACTTAGAAGCGCGTGCAGGGGGATTGTGCGTGCTGAGGGTTTAATTGTCTCTAGTAAAAGCTGTGTCTCGTGGAGCTATGGTTGTCTGCAGTGCTCGTAGCCCAAGGTGGGGAGCAGACGAATCAAAATGGGAGTGGAATATGTTGCAAAGCCTTTCATGCTATGTGAGTTTATTCGTTCTCTTTACAAATGTGCCCATTTTTATAAAGCAAGCGTGGAAAACGGAGTGGAAGAAACTGAAGGAGTCATAGGACAGCGTTGTGATGGAGAAAGGAGATATTTGTTGCAACAAATGCAAAACGAGGCCAGGATGGTTGTAGAAAGGTCAGTGAGTAAGGACGGGGGGAGAGTGTTGCAAAACAGTGGTGGAAGCGGTAACGGCAGGCCGCTCGCCTGCGGCAGGTGCTTATTTTGATGTGACACAAATACTTATTTTTGGTGAGCTAGCTGTCCGCATGCATATGGCGACAGGGCTGAAATGAGAGGCTTACAGGGAGGAAAAATATCGACAGTGACATTGGTGGCTGGAAGCCATAGAACTGAAGCAGATGTGTGTCCCTGGGCTTTGGCTTTCTGTTTAGCTTCTAAAAATACAAATTCAGTTAATTTCTTTGAAAACTGTTGACACTGATGTATTTCAGTGGAAGCGTGCTTTCAAGAAAAAAGGATCAGACATAATCTCTCCGTTACTTTAAGCTGCATCTCGCTGTTCTGGTGAAAATAAATTGCATAGGTTGTAGGGAAACAACCCTGCGATATTTCCCTCCTCCCCCTACCTTTACAGCCAGATGCGGCGTGAAGGCCGTGTTGTGGCAACAAATGAAATGAAGTTATTTTTGCTAAATTTATAGCTGTACTTGATATCATTAATCACAAAATGACATGAACTTACTGGTGGAGACTGATGGTACTGCTCTTAAATATTTTTATTTATTTGTTTATGTTTTCTAGGACATCACAAGAGCACTGTGTAGAGCAATTATACCCCATGCCAGGAGTGGTTTTTTCATGGTCTTTCTGAGAATTCTGTTCTGTCCTTGGTTACATTTATTGCGAGAGGGCATAGGCTGCTGTGTCTCGTCAGTGCAGTGGTTCCGATTTTGCAGCTTTGAATGCCTTTCACAGGTCCTGCTTCAGCCAGGGCACTACAGGTGAACAAACTGAGATGCAGTCTAGATAAGATGAAGTATGCTTTGTGGACTGGCATTTTAATGGTCTCTGCTTACCCTGAAACCTAGCTATGAAAGCAACTGGAGCATGGGGTAAGAATTACTTTCACAAGGAATATGGGTTGGGCTGGGGTTTTTTCCCCTTTCCCTTCTGTATTTTGTTGTGGAACTGTAATTAGCTTCCATTTCTTATCAACGTCTCATATAGGTATAGAAATCAGAGTCTGTGCGTACTTTTAAAGCAAGCAGACCTATGCCATGACCACCTTTATCCGCAGGTCTGTGGCACGCGTAGTCCCTTTCCCTCCCGTGCCCGGACCCTCAGGGGCACGTGGGGTGCTACGGAGTTGCCCCTTTTTTCCTGTTTCCTCAGTACTTTGTTCTGCAGTCAGATTAGTTGGCTGATAGGTAAATAGCATGGGGGGGAGGGGGGGGAACCCAGGGCGATGATAAAAGCAGTCCAACAGCAGTGCCACAGGCTGACGTCTAGAACCTGCTGCAGGGGAGAGTTTTGTTAAGGAGCAGCTTTGAGATTTAATAGAGCAAACTGAGATTTCACCTCTTAATTAACTGTCCTCTGCCAAGCACCTGCTCAGCTTTGTGAACAGAGGTGCTGTGAGGAAGCTTTGCTTTACTATTTTCCCTGAGAATTCATTGATAGTAGTGATAGAGGAGAGGAAGTTTGTTGTGGTTGTTTGATTGTGTCATACATCGTACTCTCTTCAAGTATGAAAGCGCTGCGGAGATAACAGACATAAGCTTTGCTTCCCTACTGGTACTTCACTTCTCAGCTTCCTTTCAACCTTTGGTATCTTAATGATATCCTATTTTTTATGTTGTATGTCTAGTGTATTATCTCTTAATTGTCTGAGTTGCCGCAGTACTCGTAGCTATCTTTCTGAGGCTAAGTCAACATGATCAAGTGAACTCTTTATAGAGCAAAATGGGAGGTGCCGAGGACTCGGTGTCCACGTTATGCACATTTCAGACTTCTGCGTGCTCCTGGAGCGAGTCTTTTGGCTCGGTTCACCTAGAAGAAATCCAGGTGCAACTCTACAGTGTGCACCAAAGCAGGGTACGAAGGAGTGAATTGGGCAAACTGCTTCAAAACTGTGCTCCCCATTCCGTTTGAAATACTAATGCAGATGTACCCCGAGTTGTCCTAGTGCTGTTCTCCTTGTTTTTTGCAATAGACGAGGCAAAACTAAATTTCTCTTTCCCTGTGCTGTTTTGCGGTTCACTGAAATGTTAGGATGGAAATCTCTTTTCTTCCTCCTTTGCTTCTTTGTCTCCTTATTGCAAGAAGTGGGGCCCTGGTATGTTCCCTCCTGTTTCCGACTTCTGAATTAAGTAGATGGTGTCTAAAACAAACCAACAAAGAGAGCAAGCCATTGATGACCTTACAATGTTTTTCCCCGTTTCTGACTGCTGTTTGTTTTAGGATTGCTTAGGCCATCTGTTTTCACAGCACCTGACCCCCTTGGATGTGAGGGGAGCGCAGGAGAGTGACGTTGCGGTGATTTTTTTGAGGTCCACAGATAAACCCTAGACGTCAGTTCAATTATATCTTCCATAATAATTTTTTGCCATAGAATTTGAGACGATTCACTCTTTCTGTTTTCTTGCTGAGCTTCCTAGCAAATAAATTAATTGCAGACTATGAGATACCGAGAGTCACGTAATAGATGTTAACGTGTCCCTTCTGAACTCTGGAGTCAGAAACCTCTTCTCAGGATATAAAAAGTTCTGCTTATGGAAATATTTTTGTTTTGCTCTGTTCTTCTTGGTTGTTTGCATTTCTCTTCCTTCTTACTTAGGAGGTCGCGATATTGCTATTTGCCAGCCCGCCAGCGACTCTTCCAGAAATACCAGGGTCACCAGCATCTTTTTTTTTTTGAGTGCTCAAAATACATAAGCATGTTGGGGCAAGAATGTTTTCTCTGTGTTTACAGAGCATAGCGCAGCGGAACCGTGATTTTGTTTGGAGCATTTGTATGTATGCTGATACTCTAATACTGTTATTGAAGTTCCCATTGAAATAATTCCCAAACTTTCTACTGCAAGGCACCTCCTTGTTCTGTTTGCCTCGAGGAACGGCTTTATCGCTGAATTTCTGTTAGAAGCCCTTGAAGATACAGACAGACTTTTCTCTCTGATCTTGTCGTTTGCTTCATCATGGAAAAAACCTAAGTGGATCTTGTGCAGTCTGTCACCAGGCTAACCAAACGGAGTCGTTGGTGGCTCCCGAGGGAAGGTCAGCTTTCACAGCGCTTACTGCCTGAAAATCCACCAGTTCACCTGTGGCAACTGGCAGCCGTTCCTGATAAAGCATATCAAAGATCTGCAGCTTACTGAATTGTCTTTCACTGTTCTCCATGTTTCTTTTAATATCTGCTTTACTTCTAAACATTTCTTTAATAAAGCAAATCAGTTATAAAAGTCTCTGTTTTGCTCGATACTGAAACCTTTTAATGTAAGTTAAGGCTATTATTTCTCCGTAAATAGCCTAGCTCTTTACATGGTGGCAACCTACGACCGACGGGATGCTTTTCCCTTGGCAGACCATGGGATACAGCTCTGCTTGGTGATTTGATACTCTGCTGCTTCTTCAGGTTTGGGTTACAGGGAGCACAGTGCGGGTGTTCCTGAAAGACAAAAGTCTCGGATAAGGTTGTGAAGAGATAAGTCATTGAATTTTTCTTCCCTTCCTCCCCTCTGCAGCTGATCAGGGACAGACCACGATTACACCCTGACGGCAGTGAAGTCTTCCCTGCCTGCCCCGTCTTTCTGTTTTTTACCAGACCTGTGCTCAGAGGACTGTCATAGCTGTCAGGTGCTTCTGAAGTTCATAGGTAGATGAAAGATAAGATGCAAGTTTTCCTTAGCTTTTTGAGCCCAGCTTGCTGGGTGTAGTGTAAATCTAGAAAGCTTGTGCTTGTGCCAGCAGGCAGCTCTGCAGAGAGCTCTGCACAGATTCAGCTTTGCTCTGTGGCTTGGCTAAGAGCAGCTTTAGTCTCTTGACTAGTGAGTGTTTTGGGGGTGGGTGCAGGAGGCTAGGGTGCTTGCGTTGTGTCTTGCCAGCTGCTGTGCAGGTCTTCCCGTTCAACCTCTAGTTTCATCACGTTCAATAAACGTAAGTCTTTAGATAATGGCTTTTTGTATTTATTGAACTCGTTTGGGACCGACATTGCAATTCTGGATTTCCTGTGTTCCGATACTAATCTGAGGGTCAGGCAACAATTGGTAGATAGAACAAATGTCATATTTTTTTCAAGTGGTAATGAAGTAAGCATGCGTATGTGTTTCCACTTCCCCACAAAACAAAATTCTGAGTGCTGACCGAGGCAGAAAATTTTAGTGAATAGTCAGTTTATCAATTTTACATAATCTGACCTATTAACTGTTGTTACTGAGGTAGTGGTTCACGATCTTATTTTCAAGTGTGAGACTGGAAGTAAAATATCATGCACAGGTTGACTGCACTCCTGTATTTAAAAAATGAAAAGTACTCAGTGACAGATAAAGAATTATAATTAGAAGTAATTTGCATGAAGGCATATTGCCAGGAAGAAGTAAATTCTACATTGATTTAACATTTTGACGTGATCTGTAATTTTACCATGTAATAGCAAAAAGAAAAGGAGGTAAATAGTGAATATAGTTGCTCAACCTGGTTCTTGTCAAGTCTTCACTTGGTGAAAATCGGTTTCATAGCTATAAACAAAAGAAAGAACCTTGTATGAAAACCTAGTGATTACTGAGCTTTCCAAATGTTTTACGTGATACAATGACATAACTTTTTCTGAAAGTAAACCTATGTATTTGTGCATTAGTACCGATCAGCTTTACTGCCAGGTGGGTTCTGTGACCTCTGCAGGAAGGTCACAATGTCTCCAAATTTTGAGGAAGATTTGTTGAGTTGCTCTTGGTTTTATTTGTGCAAGACCAAGTAGAAAAATAATCTCAATTAAAAAATATTCACAGTTAGGCTGTTTTTATTATTTAAGGGAAACTTGGATGTTGGCTTTTGAGGCTTTGAGTTTTGATAACATACTTAAGGGCTAATTTGTGCACAGTGAAAAATAATTTATAAGCATAGTTAGTATCTGTGTAAGATTCTCCACTTTGTATGGCATGGAGACTGACTCTAACAGTATACTTTAACAGCGTGGGCTCTAGTCTCAATTTATTCTGTGCCCTGACAAAGAAGTCAACGCAGTACTGACAGTCTGGTTCTGAAGTGATGCAGCTCTGCCTGTTTAAGCCCTGTATAAGCGCTGTAGAGTGAAGTAGCGGTTTCAATAGACCTTAAGACATTTACATCCTACAAGAGTTGAAGTGAGCATGGCAGGAGTGCAGCTTTATTCTAAAACATGGGAAAGATGAGCACTGATAATCCGAGGTCCTGTAATATTGGAGGGACGCCATGGCTTCTGCTGCATTCGCTGATCATCATCTGCAGAGTCTTTCATTTATGTTTCTCTCTTTGGCTCCCCAAAATATAGGTGCTGCAATGTAAACAGGTACCCTACAAATAACAAGTCTGAGCTCTCTTCTTCCTTCTTCATGCTTACATCAGTAAATCTTCAGAGGCAGGCGAGGGACTATTTAAATGCAAGAGAACTTCTTCTTTAAATAAAAGCCTTGACACTGTGGCTTTTAGGGGAAAAAGATTGATGGAAAAGACAAAACAAAGTCAAAGACACATCATTTATATTCATCTTCTGTCAAGAGGAAGATGCATGAGTTGAATGGGTTGTTTTAAACTCTTTTTGCAGTTATTTCACAATATGTACTTCACTCTTCCTTCTGGCAGGCAAGGTATATAAGAATTTACATTCACCACTTTAAAACAAAGTACAGTTTCATTGGATTTCAAGTTGCTGTAGGTTGTCCTGGAATATTACTAAAATTAGTAAATGAAAATTATTTTCTACCATCGACAGTTTGTGTGTAAGCTCTCTCTCTCTTGATCCTGAATCACAAGCTCACTCCATCCATCCTGGCTCTGTAAGGAGAGACAGCCATTCCTCTTTCCGTTACAGCTGACACTTGAAAATTCTCTGCTATTTTTAGATGATTTTCAATCTCATTTCTGTCCTTTGAAAAGAAAGGGGGGGAAAAAAAAAAAGCCTAGCCTTTAAATTTTTAACTTCCAGTGGGAGTTGCTATTGCAAAGAAGCCAGCTAGTCAATAGAGTCTCATTAACACATTTTAACAGGTCCTGTTACATAAGTTTGCAGTACTGTGATGGCTGTTCCATAGGTTTGTAGGAAATTGTTGGAACTCGATTTAAAACAAAGCCATGCGGGTTTTGAAAGTGTAGCTGCTTGCTCCCGAGTAATAATTTATGAAAATATAAAGTGGCAGCTGGAAGAGAAGTATAGGCTGGAGACTGAACCATAGTGATACAGCTTTTTCTTCACCCAAACGTCATGTTGGGGCACTGGTACTGTCTTAGGCAATAGGACAGTTTGGCTGGTTAGGCTTATCTTGCTAGGCATTTGTCAGCGTTGGACTGTACCAGGAATCTGTACTGCCCTTCTAAGCCAACTTGTTTTCATCAAATGAATATTCTCTTTCATTTTCTTTTTCCCCCCAAATGTTTTAACCTAGAGCAACAGGCCTACTAGATATATGGCTGTAGGGGTAGATTTTTTTTCATGGTTCTGAAATTACTTTGTGAAGGAACAAAACGTTCTAGATACATTTCTTCAGCTAGCATCCCTCAGACTCCAAATGCCCCTTACAATTGCCTGAAAACTTTTTGGGTTTGTATTTGCTAAAGTAACTTAATGTGGGAATTCTTAGCAAACCATCCAAATAACAATGGTTATATTGCAAGTCTTTATTTCTCTGATAGCACTTAACCGTTCCTCTTGTTGCACTTCTAAAGCTGTTGTCTTCAACTTGACTTGATAAATTTAGAAATCACATTATTGTCATAAAATAGCATTACTTATAAAATCTCCAAAATTGGAACAGTGCAAAGGAACTAGTGGAATAAAGTCCACTAGCTTGCTAATGGACCTTTCCTTCTGTCTGCTGCTTGACATCTGCAGGACCATGCAAACAAAGGAAAATGTCTTTTGCTATATGTGTAACATCTTGAGTATCTGCTAGTCAAAGAGCAATTTGCTTTCCTTTAGGCCCCCCCCCCCGCCTTCAGCTGTCAGCTGAAGTTAACTCAAATTCACTTGTGTCGATGTCATCGTGGGCTGGGCACGTGATTCCTTAAACCAGAGGTCTTCCCATTGCAAGGGGGGGAGAGGGGCGACAAGGAAAGAGAGCCGGGAAGAATCCAAATCCAGCTGTCTATAACTCAGTCTATAAAGACTTAGTTTCCTTCCGGTCTTGTTAATTTATAGGCCTTAATAGAAAAATTCCTTTTTTTTTTTTTTCCTCCTGAAAAGAGAGGGAGGAGGAGAAAGTGGAAAGCAAAGCTAATCGATAAACAACAACAACGATGTTAACAACTATTTGTATGTTTTAAGAGCCAAAATGGTAGTGGTTTGGTTGACTGTGCTTAACCGCACAATAAGCAAAAAAAAAAGTCTACAATTGAAGTCAAACATGCTATTAAATATTGATTCAGCCTACAGGAAACACAGGAAAACTGCTTGTGATACTGGATGCTTAATTCTTTACATTCATTAGATAAACAAGGATATTTGAGTCAGAAATGGAATTTCGTTATTTTTTAAATGGGCAGCTTTGATGTTTGACTTAGATGCACATGCCTAATACACGGAATAGAAGTTAATTTTTTTGTTTTCTTTACAGGGTATTACATTAGGTACGCTATTTTCAAAAGACCTCCCTGGTAAGCTTTTGCATAGCTGTTCCCAGTAGTTCTTGGAATCAAATTCTTGCATTCTTTAACTCTTGTTTAATGGACATGTGAAGTCCATCCTGTAAGGTACTGAGCGTCTTTAACCTCTGACCGACTTGGACGAAAGTACAACAGATAAATCTTTTGGAAATGCTCAGGGCCTGACAGGACCAGTGTTAAAGACAGGATGTAATGAGGAAATGTTCCTGTAAGGGCATTATTTGCAAAGAGACCAGGTACAACATGAGCTCCAAATTTCCTTTGTTTAGACAGCGTGATGCTTAGTAAGAGCTGTCTGTGTTTCTAGGAGGTCTGCGTTTGGACTGCACTAAGAGAAGAAATGGCCACAGGCTTCCAGAAGAAAGATGGAGACTTTGCAGTGTCACACATGCCCACGGTGGAATTACACCAGCAGATAATCAGACTTTGATCCAAGACTTTTGTAACCTTTCCCATCTACGTCCAGTTTTTAAAACCTGGTTCTGATTTGATAACAATAGGTAGGAAAGCAAAAGGATTTTACTTGTTTTGCTCTGTCTGACTCCCTCTTTGGGACTGACTTGCTACTAAGATAGAGGTTATGAAAGAGATTCTATCTAGTATGTACGTATAAGTTACTAGTGAGACAATATCAATAATATTTAAATGTTTTACTTGCTGCTTGGCAATGTGGCATCAAGTAGAAGCAGAGAGCATTCTTAAAAATACCACGTGAGGATGAGAAAACTTATTCTAAGTTGTTTCATAATCCCAATAAACCATTTAAGAGAAACACACACACCCCACGCCTCACCCCAGGTTCTGGAATCCGTAATGATCGGTAACTGAATTTTTCTGCTGAGGATGTTAAAATAACATATACGTCTTAGGTTATGAAACGCTGGTGCTAGCATTTGCTGTGGATACAGAGGTAAACAAAAGGTCTGCTAGTCTTCACTGAAGTCGTGTTTTCTTACCTGTGTCAGATACTTTAATTTGGTATTTGACAATAGTTTTCCACAGATAGGTCCAAAAATCTTAATTACATGAAGCTGCTGTTACTTGCTTTTTATACAGACATGCATATGTGTATATATAGCATTTCAGTAAATATGTGCATCCTTAGGATGTTTCTTACGTGAAAATATTCCGAGTTGTCTTTGCAGTCTGTTATTTCTGAATAATCAGGTGCTTGAATCATGTTTAATCAACTTGGAAAGTGCTTAATTCTTGTAGCATGAACGACTGGATGTTCATCAGATGGGTGGCGTTTTTTAATAACTGTTTTGCTTAGCTATCTATATTTAATAGGGAGCATCATAAAGCCTACCTGTTGATAATAGAAGGTGGGAGCCGCATCTAAGAGAGGTTGTCAGAGTGCACTTGTCTTCAGCCATGATTGCTTCGGTATGGCGTGGGATCTGCCTAGCTCTGCAGCACTGCTTGCAGGAGGCCAGTTCTGGAGAAGGAAGGTGGTTGCTGCAGTAGTGGAGGTGTGTTTGAATACAATCTGTGTGCTCATGGTAACTGAGCCTGCAACCGCTCGCTTAGTCTGATGTAGGGGATGGTAAAAAAAGGAGATAAAGGATGACATTTTTTTAAACATGCAGGCGAAGGCTACTGAGAGGAAGGTGGTGGTTTCTGAGCCCTGATGAAACACTGGGACAACTGTTGTGCTTTGTTGCTTACCCCTGCTCAGAGGTAGAGACAGTTTGGCGGTGGCTGTTTGCTGTTCAGGAGTTGGTAATGATGTCGTGTCCGTAATCAGGTACTGAAAGTGAATCGGACCATACGGAAGACGTTTTTGATCAGGCACAGTGTTTTTGAAGTGTTATAAAAAAATGCGTGCGTGATGGGGCTATACTTAAAATGTAGTACATTTGTTAAGCATTTAATTCTTTCCAAGATTTCAGGAGGTGACAAAGTTGGAAATTGTCTTAAAATTTAGATTTTTTTCCAAGTTAGGATATTTGTCTGCTAGTCTTCCACACTTACAATTTGATAAACACTTCGATAAACTGCATTACATAGGTATTTTGGGACTTAGATTAAGATTTGACTTGTATGAGCCTAATATCAGCCATAGACAAGCGTGCAGCCAATAGGGTCATAAATTTATGTGAGTTGTTCTGCTGCTGCTGTAATGGAGAAGGCTTTGTGGCGTTAGATTGTGCTGACAGTGCGTTATTTGTCTAACCCGTTTGGAGTAAAGGATTTGTTAATTCTTCTGCTGCTTAGTAAGCCCAGGAGTTGGACCATGCCACACCAATGTTTGATGCAGCTTTTTAAACGCTAAATCCTCCTAATTCAAATGGCAGTCTTTGTTAAAGCTTACAGTTATAACTGTTTCATTTCAAAGAAGAGCCAGTTGTTTTTAATAGCAGAATTATCGGTTTGTGGAAATAACATGATTGTGTGTGCGTGTGTTAAATGTGATCTTCGGGACATTGTGGTAACACAACAGTCTGTGGGGGGGAAATACATAATAATTCAAGACCTGCATTTAATAGACATGGAGTATGTCTATCATTTATCTAAATAAGACGACTTTAAATGTAGCAAATGACTTTCACAAATATAAGTAAAGCAAAATGGTGTTCTAAAAGTCCTTGCTGCCGTATTTAGGTGATTCAGTATAAAATGAATGCAAAGTACAAGAGTTGAAGCTATAAACACAGACTTTGGGATCAGAAGAAGGATGGCTGGGAGTATTTGTAAGAGTTTTTATTGCCCTTTCAATGCATATGTAAAATTACAGCTCTGCTGCAACGACTGTTAGAAGATGATCTTACGGAAAATCAGCCAGTGAAGCGTAGCTGATACTAGATGGCCATTGAAAGGATTCATCCTTTGGTCTTTATTTATAGAATGAGGCACTTCTCAGACAAGAAACGGTCTTGCATTAAGAAGTCTGTGCTGCTACCTGGGCTTCTCAGTCGATGAGGAGTCAGTGGTGCTGAGCCCCGGCGAGGTGCACTCTCGCACGGTGAACGCAGAAAGCAGTGAGCCGGTAACACCGATAACTTATTCCAGATGTGCTGTTCCGCTCCAGGCGGCAGAGGGGGTGTGTATTATGGAAGCAAGGAAAGAATGGAGTGGCAGCTTGAATTCAGTGTTGGGCCGTAATCTAGCAAAACTAGCAAGGATCCCATCCCTGCGCTTGAGTTGGTAATGGCTCTGTTAGAGCCTTGTAGGATAAAGAAATAGTTTTCATTTTTTGAGCATAGTTAGCTTTTTTTCCTTGATGTGACTTTGCCATGTCTCGTAAGTTGAAGAAAGCTCCCTTCCAAATGCCTCTGTTTCAAGAAAGCTTAAAATAAATGTCTTGATTTATATACATTTGGATATTTTTATACTAATATATAGTTGAAGCATAACAAATGGAGGATGCAACTTTACTCTCTAGTATTTACTCATTCCTTGCCCTTGTCAGGGGATAAAAATCCACCACACAGGCACAGTACACAGCACCGGGTATTTGAATAACTAGTGTGGATTAAATGTATGTTACTTGTACATGGATGCTGTGGTAAGACTGAGCCAAGTGCTTGCTGTGAAAACTCTCTCTAGAGTCCCTATCTTTAGTTTCTTAATGAATAAACTCCTCATCTGTAGCTGTGTAGCCCATTTCTGAAAAACCGTTGTCTAGACATTTGACTGGACGAATGTATTATTTTTCTGACGTGCCCATTCGATCATCTGTAAGAGGAGGTAAGTCATCCCGAATCAAACTCCAGTTATAGCTGTTGTCAGGTGTCTTTGTGTTTTGTGGTGTTGCTGCTTGCTCTACTAAAGCTTCTGGAATAGTTTACTTCGGTTTCCTGTTCTGTGAAGTTTAACTATTGCTAATGTATGTTGGTTTTGGTTTTTTTTATGCGAAGCTTACCAGACACATCCTGAAAATGTGACGATGAAGGATTGGCTTGCTATAACTGAGATTGCTACTGTACATTCTACTATGTGACTCCTAAAACCAGGTTTAAATCCCTAGCAGTCATACATGTGTTCACTTCTAAAATGTATTTGTGGTAGAATGAGCGACACGAAGTGCTGGTACCTGCCGAGATCGGGTAACGAGCTCATTTATTGATGAGAAGCTGTGCTAATGCTTTGTTGACAGTGATTCCCAAAATGCTGTATTTGAGGTTTGTCCAGACATCCAGGTGCTTGCTACTGTAGCTGAGTTAGACTAAACAGTGAGTAGTTAAAATTAGTATTATTGTTCCATGGGACGCAGGGTGTATTGCTTGATAATTCTGTCTTGGACGCTGTTTGTCTGCAAATATTCTTTTTCAGCTGAGATGGGAATATTTTCTCATATCCCATCACGGTCCCATATTTTCTACCCATAGTATTTTTCCCCCGTGTTGAAGTAAGGGGATATATAGAGGAGAATTGTACTGTCCCTTTTTAGTATGGCAGTATAAATAATTTGTAAAATAATTTGCGGTCTTAAAAAAGGTAAATCTGTATTCGGACATTAGAATGAGAAGAGATAGGGGGACTGTGGCGATACCAGGCATCGTTGTTTCAAAAACAGGATGAAGAATTGCAGGTTCAGCACAGCAGCATTTGAAGTCTCTTCACCGATATGGGTAGGTGCAGTATTTGTAAGGAAGAACGTCCCCTTTACCTCCTCAGTGATTCTCATCCTGCAGTCCGCTGTTTGTTTTGCTCTCCTGTGCTTGGGTGGCAGGTACTCATTAGCGATGTTTTCCCAGTTGCTCCTCCGCATCTTTTTGTTTGGTTTTCAGTTCCTGCGGTGGTGGTTGGAGCCGGGTGTTGTGCTCGAGACTGAGAGAGGAGAAGTTGTCAGGAGCTATATTTTTTAGTAGGTTTTTTTTTTCCTTTAATACAAAACAGACAGTGATTTATCCTTCTTACTGCAGTGTTACGGTAGTTCTAGAAGAGAGAGGATTTTTAAGTGACATTTATTTGGAAGGAAGGAAGTGATTCTTTAATGGTCTAAAGTTTGCTGCTGCTGCCTAGTGTTTGGGGCGATTCATGCTGTTTCCTGAAACAGAATCTAGCTTTTTGGATGTTGGAGACGGAAAGAGCATACTGCAGCAGCAATATTATACTCAAGATGTTTTTTGTTGTTCGTTTGTAACAAGCTCTTCCCAAAGTATATTCCAAGACCTTTAAAACATGGAGGAGCCTCTACTTGTCCCATGTGTAAAAGTAGTGATTGATTCCATAAATGTATCCAGTGAATATTTGACTGTTTTGAATACAGAGACTACTTAGCATGACTGTTTACCTGAATACTTCTTTTGTGAAAGTGTCTCTGTGTGGAGAAATTGGAGGTTTTGAACTATCGGTATGCATTATGCAAAAAAAAAACCCCCATATTTTTAGTTGCCGTTTTACCAGCCAAGACAGCAGAGAGACCAAGTGTATATAGTACGTGAAAATCTGAAAGGTAAGCACTAATGTGAATGTTTACAGCACAGCCAGTAGGTTTTTGAGTCCCTTCATGTTTGCCTTTAAAATATACTATTTTGAGATCTGGAGCTTTAATTACTTAATTTTTAAATACATTGCAGTTTTTAATTTTAAATTTTTTAAAAAGATCTACTTAGAAGTTAGTTTGGGGGGGGGAAGTCTTAAAAGAACCTGAAGTGAAAGGAAGATTAATGGCTGATTTTTGGTCCAGTGGGAGGTGATTAGTTCCCATGGTCTTGAGCACAGAGATGATGGTGCTCCTCTATTTCGTGAGCTCAGATGCTGGGGTCTCTCCGTGGAGGTTAGTTTTTCTTTTTGGATGCTCTTTTACATTCGTGACTGCAGATTTTAGGGGCCGCATTAGAGCTGAATTTTCTCAGTGAAGCACAAGCTACTACCCGTGATAAGTCGTGCGCTTCTAAAGAAAGATCATATTTGCTGGTAGATCATTCTCCCTCCCCCCAAAAAAACCTGACAGCTGTTTTAAGAAGTTATTTTCAGGCTGGAACGTGAAGCTTGGAAGAGAACCAGACTCCTTTATAAACAAACTTAGCAGTCCCCCCTCCCCCTTAAAAATGGCTCTGTACTTTTATTTACAGTTTAATGTAGTTGATCCTATGTTAATGCTGTAGTTTATTTTCCCCTTTTTATTTACTTTAATGTTCTTTAATGTTTGTTTGCTACTAATTCAAAAGCATAAACAACTGGAGGTAGCGGTGGACTTTGTGGTGGGAGTTGTAATAGTGTTTCCAGTGCAATTTGCTGATGTGAGATATGTTGTGAAATAGGAAAGGTAGGATTTGCAGATACTGGTATTATGATGGTTTCTAGCCGTAGAACTGAAGAGCAAAACTCACTTCTGAGCAATATCTCATCTATTTTGCTGCAAGTTTCCAAGGTCCCATAGCACCGTGGTAGCTTTTCTCAAAATATTGTGGCTTATTTAGATAAATTTTCAGTGTTTCTTTTCTTTGTTCTCTCGCAACTAAAGATAAGCCCCACAGGCATTATAGCAGCAAAATATTTTAATGGGATGGAAGCTGTTAAGGGAAAACAGTTATTCCTAAATTTTCTTTTGTATTTTTAATGACCCCATTAGATTGTATCTTCTGAGAAGTCAATTAGAGAGGAATTTTGTGACGGTATTTGGAAAAACTGGGAGGCAGTGGGGAAGTGGAAATTGAAGGGATGTTGGGTGACAGTGCGAGGGAAGAGATTATAAGAAGTTGAAATCTGTGGAAAACTAACCTGAACCGCTTTTTGTGGGGTGTTTCTTGTTTAGTCCTTAAATCTCATAAATTTTGTTTCAGTAATAGAAGAAATATAAACAAAAAAGATGTGAACCAAATGGAGAGAGTCCATAAGAGAGCAACTGAGATAGCTGGATGTCTAGAAAAGAGTAAAGGAATTGCAGTTGTTTTAGTGGGGAGTAAAAAGCTGGACGGGAGAGCAAGCCGTGGTCTTCAGATGTGGAGAGGAAAGGAGACGGAGCAAGAAGCCCTGTACTTAAATTGCTGCAAAAGCACAAGGTGTGTTGGGGAACAACACCAGCAGCTTAAGGAGAAGTTAAGGAACTATCTGTAGGGACTGTTTTGGATATCTGGCCTTGGGGCAGGTGAGTGCCTGGACTGCTCAGAAGTCTTTCAAGCCTTATCATTTATTACTCCTGTGAAGATAACTACCACCTCTGGAGAGGATCAGAAAGCTGTGAGTAGTGATGGATTGCTGCTATAACAACTTAGCCGTGCTGCTGTCAATAAAGATGCAGTATTTCAGCAAGATGGCACGAAAAGGATTTTAATCCTCTTTTTTAATAACTTGGCATAAAACTGTTGCTGATTTACTGAGGGGGAAGGTGGTTGTTTTGGGCTTTCTTTTGTGTCATGAACTGACTTGTCCAGGACAAAGAAGGAAAGAGAATTGCTCTGCTTGAAGTGGATCAAGATGATCTTTGCTGTCATCAAAAGCTACATGGAGTAATAACGTGATGCTAAAGCTACGCCTTTCCTTTCTGCAGAAGTTTGGTTCCCGGCAGTCTTGGTATCCCAGCCCAGTAGCGTGTTCCCAGAGGAGCCCGGGGGTGCAGGTTTGCCCACACAGGTTGCAAGACAGTGACCCAGATGTGTGTTGGTATCGTGGTACCCATTTCTGGAACGAAAGTGTGGTGTTGAACAGATAATTGTACACTTGCCCAACCTCCCAGTGACAGCAAGGTGCTTCATAGAGTTAGTGTTCCTTTTTTTTTATTTTCTTTTTTTAACACTTAATCAGTCTCTGCTTCTCATTACCAAAGTTTTTCCTATTGGTAGAAATTCAACCTGCAGTGGTACTCATTTTTATTTTTATGTGCACACATGTGTAGGTATATAAATAAATGCATTGATTCTGTTAGTTCAGAACTGAAAAAAAAATACGGCAAATGAATGTTTTGCGGGTTTGTTTTGCTTTTAACCTGAAAGCCTTTGGATGCTGCAGCCGTATAAAATGCCAGGATAGAAGCTGGATATCTATTAACATTCTAGCTGTCAGTGAAGCGGTGCCACCGCTGCCGAGGCAGCCTCTGTCCCTGGCAGGTAGATGTGACAGTGCAGGTCAGTTGTTGGCTGTGCGTGAGCAAATCTGGCTGTTATGTCTTTTCTTTCTGTACTTATCTATGTTTGCCTTGGCCAGCCGAATCCAGTTCCACTTCAGTTAGCCAGGCCTCGGTTTGCTGCACCGGTGATCCCTGGTCTGAAGGTGGTTTTGTTGCAGGTACACTTGTATGATAAGTTTTTGTGATTAGAAGTGTATTTGTTGTTGGAATTTATTCTGCTCTGGTCTGCAAGCCTTGCCATAACATTCCCAGGTCTGTTTAATTGGAAACTTCACTCATGCTGTCTAAACTTGCAAAAACAAACCAGACGTAACTATTTGGAAAGGTCGTTGTGTGAGCTGTTCTTTCTGTATATTTTCCAAATTTATATTGCAAACAGTAAGATGAAAGTGAAAAAATAGGTGATTTGGGTGAAAGTATGAGCCATGAGTAGTAAAAGATCCATTTCCTCTTCAGCTTTGTGTAAACAAGAGCACATGTGTATCATGAAACAGTCTCAAATATGTTCTCTTCTTATTTTTATTTTATTTTCTTATCTACTACTACAATTGTATAGGCTTGCTTATTGATAAGCAGGTAAGTATCAAAGTACTCGTATCACAGATTAAGAAAATAAACTTGATTTTTTGATTTTGACAAAGTTGGCAAGTGATGGAAACAATACGTGTGTGTGAGAGAACATTCTCTGAGGTCAGTGAGCCTAATGGCTTTATTGGTGATGTTTCAGATGTAATGCCTCTCTCAGCTATGATGGGAGACATCAAATAATTCATTTAATTCCACGTTAGCAGTTTTTTCCTTGCAGTTATCTACAGGGAGACTAAATAAAAAATATGTTAGAAAAAACATGTGACTAAGATCAAAATATCCTTAGGGGAGGATCGCTTCAAGGGCTGTTTTTAGGTACCTAAAACTTGAGACCCACCCCACCCCACCCCCCCGCCCCGTTTGGTTTTGTATGGTGTTTTGGTGTTGGTTTGGTTTGGTTTGGTTTTTTAAATCAATTCTGTTTATCTTCATAATCAGGAAAATTGTTGCCTTGAGGTACTATGTTTTTAAGGCTCTCGCAAAGTTTTAGGGAATTGTGTTGTTTATATGAATCAGTTTATGCCAGGGCTCTTACCTAAGGATTTCTTTGCATCTTTATTAGTTTTCATATATCTAATTTTCTTGTTAAGTTGCACAGGGCCGTGTTTAATGCTGAAATGCTGCCAGTGTATGTCTGTATTTGGTTTCCTCAATAATTTGTTGTCTGAGTTTGCAACTTGAGCCTTTATTTGGTTTGTTCAAGTCTGATGTAACAGTGCCAGATCTAATTATTTAAATTTGCCATTTTAAACCTCCTTACGATTTAAACATTTTTGACTACACTGAACTTTCACAAGTCTTGAATTTATCCAGCCTATACCTTGTATTTAATTTGCGATTTGAAATCACAGTGGGAGCTGTGTCTCTAACTCACTTGGATCTGTCTATCTACAGGTTGTGGAAACCAAGTTTTAAGCTCAGATTGGGGGGAAAAAAATCAAAGTATAGGTATATTTTGCTCGCCTCACTGGGGCTGTTTTACTAGAAAGCAAGCTGTGTCAAGCAATTTGAAGTCCTTACTTATTTGGTACAGCCTCTTCCCAAGAAGCACCAGGGAGAACTGGTGGCCTGTTTCTCCAGTCTCCCACTCGTTTGGGATTGATGCAGTTGAGATGGACCTGAGATTTAGTCCAGTAAACTAAATCCTGTCCTTTGACAGGAAGGAAAGAGGGCTTTTAATTTCTCCATCCAGTTGCCAAACACAGGGTTTTTTTTCAGGATTGCTGGAGTTGGACGTTGTTTGCTGGACAAGAGAATGCCTACCAGGCTGGTGCTCAGCCTGTGCTGGTGGTGGCCACAACGCGTTTCTCTCGGCAGGATTTTCCATTACAGGAGGTTACGTGTTTCCCTTCAGTGTTCTGCAGCTTTCCCATGTCCATAAGCTTGTGCAAATAACTAACCAGCAAAGCTACATCCCTACAAATCGACCCCCAGGCTTGGCGTTAATGCTCCTCAGGCTGTATCCCTCAGTTGCTGCTGCTCGCTTGCACTCCTTTTCCTTCCCTCCTTTGCCAGCTCTCCCCCTCTCCTCTCATTAATGTAACTTTTATTCAAATTAAATTAGGGAAACACAAGGGAAAATGCCTGCATTGTAAGAGGCCGGTTCTTCTCTTCTAGTGCGGTGTTTGTTGTTAAGTGCTGCTTGGAGTTTGCCTTCATACAAAATTCCAGCTTTTGCTTTGTTTTAGGAGAGGGGCAGAAGCGAGATTAGGGTTTCTAAGTAGGGGAGGTAATGGGGCTTTGCTGCTTGCTATGTGATGCAGACGGCGTTCAGGTGGCTGTGTGGTTTCTTGGCCTTCCCTCCTCCATGTAGATTAGAATTGCTGAATTTCCAATTGCCATTTGGAAAATTTGTTTTACCTTCTTGAATAAAATCTTAGAAATGTTTTCCTTCCCCGCCTCCAGCTTCTTACTTTTCCCCGTGCCCCTTCCCTTCCTTCCAGTCCTTCCTTCCAGGTTTCCACTCTGAGACTGAAGCCACAAGAAAGGGTTGATTTAGAGTTTGGTACAATTGAAGGAGTGAAAAGCTGAAGCAAAGGGAGTAAATGAAGTAATGGGAGTAAGTAGCTGGGGTAGGATGATTGGAAACTTGCGCAGCAGATCTGCTGATGGACGGGCCTTCCTCATCGGCGTGCAGCAGATCCACTGCAGGGGTTTCCCACTTCCTCCGGTCTCTTGTTTTCTTCCTTGCAGTTGTGCAGTTAATGTGCCCATCAGGACAGTATTCCTGAAGAAACGGCCAAAAACTTGATTGGAAAGGGTTGCAGTCATCCTTGTAATTTTATATGGGCCACGATCTGGAACATTATGCAATCTCAGTGTTGAGGACTTGGCAGTGAATCTCCAGGCCATTCATTCTTCAAAACTCATTTTAGCTGTTTTTAATAATGTGAAAATGTAAAGATGCAAATGGCGGAGTAGGTGGCAGAGTAGCCGAGCCCCTTGTTGGTTCCTTTGCAGGAAAGGAGCCCATCTCTGGTGGGCTAGGAAGTGCCCATAAACCTTTTTCAACCCAAGTAGTTTGTTTTAAGTCTGGATTTATGGGATTTACGATAGAGCAAAAGGGAAAGTAAATAATACAATATCCTATCTGGAGCATCTCTTTTGCACTTGAAAATAAGTGAGTACTAGGAAGGGAAGAATCAGGATGACTCGGGGAAGAACAGCGTGCCCAGGGATAACGGCGCCGTAGGATGAAGCAGAGGGAGCTCACCGCCTTCCCCCCGCGCAGACCACAGCCACCGACGCGGGGGGCCATAAAAGGAAACAACATTTCTTGTCAAAATACAGCTGCCCAGCCCGTTCGCTTTCTGGGAAAAATATCCAGTAACTGCTGATACAGCCTTGTGATGTGCAGATTAAAAGGATAAACATTTACTTACTCTTAACTAGAATTGTTGGCTTTTCAGAACCCATAGGGCAGGAGAATAACATAGTGCTGCCGACTGATGAATGGTCGCCACGTAGAGATGTAAAGCCTAGGGAGAGGCTTAAAGTTCAAAACAGTTTGCTTTTTTTTTAAAAGTCGTCTCTTATTTTATCAGGAGGAATATAGCAAACAAACTCATTATTTGCAAAAATCATGCATCTTTGAAGGAAACTCATTTTTTAATAAAAGGTAGGAAAGATTTTTTCCTCATCGTTTAATTTGAATTATTTTATAACTTTTTTCCCTTATTGCTCAGAGAATTTTAAATTTCTGTAGGCTCTTTAAATGATGCAAGAAAGTGTTCTGTTGGCATATAATGTAAACTAAGTTAGTGGAAAAGTAAATATTTAAGGCTGACATATTAAAGTATAAATAGCGGTTACTGTGTGTAATGCTTCAATTGTAAAAATGTTTCTCAAGGTCTGTCAGTATGCACCATTGCTTGTTAAAATGATAGTGTTTTTTAAAAGTTGCATTTATATTTTAGAAAGTATATCTAAAATTGGTCACAAATACGTCTTTGACAGCCGTGGTGCCTCAGAACCCTTACGCCTTTGTCACTCGTCTCCTGAGAAGGTCTGATCCGCTTGTCAGCAAACGCAAATTAACGGGCAGTGAAGTTTTGTCATTCTCAGAGGTTTATCCATATTCCAGGCTGGATTTGGAGCTGTCTGTCTACTCCAAAAATGAGGAATATGGTCAGGCAGTGGGAGATGGCTTCATCGAATGCCAGTGGTGGGTCAGCTCAAAGTCCGGGGCTTCTGCCTGGCTGCTGGCGTGTGCAGCACTCCCTGGGGAAGCTTCTTCGGGGGATGCTTGCGTTGCCCCTTACCGATCCTGTTAATTAACTTTCCTCACCTCGGGCGTCTCTCCAGGCAAGCGGAGTTTGGTTTTGCTCCGTCTCTTTGGAACTTGATCTTTAGCACTTGCATTTTGCAAGAATAGGGTATTTATTGTACCTTGTGTCTTGAAGTACCTTGTCCCATGGCCTCGGTTGAGGCTCCTCTGGATTTCCTGTTCTTGCGGATTTAACAAAGATTGTAGGTGTTGTTTTAGCACAGTTCTTGTGTTTAACAGTAATTATACAAGCTTTACTGTATCCTATCTGTGTCATCAGGACTGGCTGGCTTCCACACGGGCACGAGACCAGTGAGATGGAAGCTTTTACCGTGCTTTGACATTGCACAACAGCTGTACGCTACTTAAAGCTAAAGTTCAGCTCAGACTGCGCCAACCTGACATTTGAACTTAATGTTTAACGTGTTTTACTTTAGAAATAATCCTACAGGGAGGTGTCCCTCTATTGAAAAGAGTTACGATAACAGGTAACACTCGTCTGGAATTCAGTTGGCAATTATAGCTAAATCCACTTTGGAAAGTTTGTGTTTTGTAGGTAAAACATGTTTTTACTAGAAGTTTTGTAAAAGGGAATAGTGTGAGAGATCTTTCTAAATTTCAGCTTTTCTCTTAAAATACTGAGCTTAAAAGGCAAAAATTCAGTCTTGGATTGCACTGCAGAATGTGAACACTCCTGGAGCCTTTCCGAGTGTTTTCTTACCTTTCTGAAATGTAGCTTGCTCGGACCAGATTAATAAATTTTCAGTGATATGCACAGTTATAAATTTTAATTATCGTGGTCTCCATAGATGCTGCTGCTGTCTTTGTCAGCTCCTGCTTTCTCTTGTTTATTCTGTCTTTCAATACTGCCTGCTAATACTGAGTCATATTTTGAAGTTGTGGTTTGGAGCCGCCTTTCCAGGACGACGAGCTCTCCGCCGGTGAAGCGCTATATTGCATTACTTTCTCCAGTAGCAACTTCTTTTGGTGGTAACTCGTACCCCCTTGTTCTCCTCCTGGACCACCTGCAGTCTTCACAGCAGAGTGGAATTTTTGGTCACTGGTCAGAGTAGCCCAATACGTGATTAGTTTTGCAGAGCAGCACAGGGACGGCGGCTAAACAACTTCTGTTTCTGCCTGGCTGTCCTCGCGATGGGGTTATAATACTCACGGCAAGGGTGTTTTCATGCCGTTAGGTGGGTTCAGCAAGAGGAGATGGAGGATTAAGGGCAACTGCTTCCATTTAAACTAAGTCATCTGGTTGTCACAGCATTAGGAAAGGCAACTGGGAGCAACACAAACATGTCCCCCAGTAATGTTTGTAGTTGTGTTATTCGTTGACCGAATTATATCAGGAATTTTTATTCATTGAAAAATAAATGGTTCGTAAAAGCTTTTGTGGCCAAGAAAGAAAAGTTTCCATTTTTTTTCTTTCAGTAGTTGCTCAAATAGGTACAGTGAAACACAGTTATATATTTAGCAATAAATACTTGCTCTACCACTCCCATACCTGTGGTCAGGGTGATGTAGTAGCATTTTTATTATTACCCCTATAGAAATAATTTATTTAGTAAATTATTATTTTATACATTCATTTCTAATGTAATATATAATTGTAAAATAATGCTAATGAAAATCAAGAACATTCTCTTAAGTGCTCTAAAAACAAACAAACAAAATCTCTATCCCTGTGAACTCTGGTTTAAATAAACAAGCTAGATGCAACAGGGAGATACAGGCCACAGCAGAAATAAATCTGTATTCAGGATATGAATATATCTAAATATTTTCTTTCAAAATGAGGTTTTAAAAAGTACTATCTAATGTCCTATCTTATATATTTAAAAGTCTAAAAGCTTTGTTCATAATCATCAAATGTGCTGTGCTGATCATGCAGCACAGATAACTCTGAGGCTGCTTAACACTTAACGAAAAGTCTGATCTTGCCAACTTCCCTCTTACAGATTGGTTCTCTCCTCCATTTGATCTGCTGCATTTCTTGCAGCCTACTGCTACTTTCCATCTCACTAATTCAATAATATGTTTATTTGCCCTCTCTGACATAGCTGAATCAACATTTGGAAAGCGTAGAAGAGTCAGGTTGCCCTGCAGCCTGCTGTACAGCAGGAAGATCCCCAGGCACCCTGCATCATCGATAAGGTCTGGTTGTGGTACTACAGGGCTCACCACAAGCTTTTTACCTTCTGTTTTTCTCTAATGGTGCTTTTTTTTTTTTTTTTTTTTTTTTTTTTTTTTTAAATCCCTTCTACAGACTCTTCATTTGCTATGTTTTAAACATATTCATGTACTTCAGTCCATGTGGCTGTTTGGAAACGAGCTGTCCAAACTCATTTAGATAGTAATTGTAAGCTGTACATTTATATCACATTTTACATTTTATTGCAATTTGTAAATCGTATCAGTAATTCATTAGAAATGTTTTTCAGGGAGGCTAGATATGGTACAGTCAGGTCTCTGAAGGTGCTTGCTTTATGCTTATTTCCTTTCTATTGCTAAAAAAATTAGATTTTTCTCACCATAGTACTGACCATCGTCCAGCTGTTTGAATGCCACAGTGATACCCGTAGTGAGAATGTAAGAGTGTCCAATAGATCCTTCCTTAACCTCAGAGCTCAGAAAGGGCCAGCACGCTTTGTAAGGTAGGACTCACTGATTGGACTTTTGTGAATAATATATATTTCTGCCTTGAATAGTGTGAGCTCCAATACATTTGTGTAATTTATAAAGCTTTAATACCAACAGGTTTTACGGGTTGTATGTAGTTAATTCTTACGCCGCGATGATATCTGGAGCAAATGATTAATTTCTTTTATTGCCCAAGAAATGCTAAGTGCTAATTTATGGTGCAGTTGCATTCAGGTTGAATCTTAATTTTATGTGTGTGTCACTTAACAACAGATGCTTTGGGGAGTAAAGACTCCTGTAATTAGATTTGGCATATGTTTTCATGATAGGTGAAATAGTTTGCATGCTTCTAGAATAAATATTTTCTGCAGCCCGTATTTATAATAATGGTAAACAATTGAACACGTTAGCTCTAAGTCCTACATGTTCGGTGTAAGCTGTGGTTTTTGGAACACGTACCCTTGTGATTCAAAAATATTGAGTCCTTTCTAATGGCATTTTTTGTTGTTGTTTTAATACTCCAAAAAAGGGAAAGATCAAAGTGCAGTCTGTTCTTTCCTGCCCTTCTAGATATACAAAACAGCTGCAAAGCACAATCAACTATTGTAGTGATATGTGCCCGAGGTCTATAAATAGATGTAAAGCTTCAAGCTTGAACTGTGCTGCTAGAGAGGCCAGGGGATTTTTGCTTGGGGTTACTAAACATTCCCTCGCTTGTTTGTGGTTTAGAACCATAATTTCCTAGGCTGCTATATTCCAATTAAATTTGAATTCAAAATGTTTTTGCCATGAAGGCTTTACATGACTTCGCTGTTTGCAGTTTTCTCTTCCCTGTTTTTTTAACCTATTTTTTCTTTTCCAACGCACAAGAATTTTGCAAGTTTCTAAAGGAAACCAATTTAAATACAAGAACTAATCGTTTACCAAAAGAATATCGCTGCGATGTATGGCCTTAGTGAGAAGTTTATGAGGGTGCGCATGAAGAGTGAGAATCTGGGTCACGTTTTTTCATTAAATTCTAGTCTGGACTCTCCTTCAACCTGGAAATGTGTAGTGTGGTGCTTGATAAGAGCTTCATGTTCTTTTGAACTGGAAAGTAGGCGGCTGCTGCAAGTACGCTCTGCCTCACTGTGCAAAAGAGTAATAAAATCTGTATGGCATATTCAGAGCTGTTAGAGCTGTTCCCAGATTTTTTAATTCAATATGCTGCATACTTTTTATTCATCATGTTAGCTCGTATTGGAAGAGCTGCTGAGAATGTGAGAGCTAGGGACTTGTGAGATGATGAGAGAAAAATTAGTGTGCTTGGCAGAAGTAAGGTGTTGGAGATAATTTGGGTTTTGAGTATCCAGGATGTGGTTGAAGCTGCTGCTGGCAGAGGTGAAGGAGACTTGAAACTGCTCATCTCCTTTCCGCGCTCTCTCTTCCTGAAAAAACTATTGATTCCCATTGCATTTCAGCAACATTAGCACCTAACGATGTCGGTAGTGCTGTCCTGCTTTAAATTTAAATGAGCAGGAGTGATAAAAGTAACTACTTCAGCATTTAAAATTGGTACTTCTCAGATGTAACCTTCATGCTTTGAGTCAGGTGAACCAGTTCATCTCTTGAGGCTTTCTTCTTTCAACGACAGGACTTGAAATTTGGTTTATCCCTGCATCTCAGGAGTGATTTAGAAGGTCTTGCCCCGTATAGGCATCTCACCGAAGGTGTTTCATGAAGCTTTCGGTGCATAAATAGAATTTCAGTATATGTGGTCGGCATTTTCCAAGGCCATGTGGGGTTATGGTGGAAATTCCTCAGTCAGAGAACAGAGTGGAAATTTCTAATACACTTGATGTTAAACAGTGTTGTTTCTGAAGAAATAGCAATAAAAATGTTGAAGGAAACATGTTGAAATCTCAACTGAAAAAGATACGTTGGTTTTTGTTTCTTTGTTTTTTTTTTTTTTTAAATAATGTACAGGCTTATAACATTTATTGCAGCACCGCTGCTGTTCTGAACGGTTGTGATGGTTATTGAGAGGTGTTTGCCCACGTTTTTTTTTTTCAGTCTGACAAAATTAATGATGAACTCAGATTTTCCTGAATTCATAAAATTCATCTAGTATGACCTTTCTTTGTGAAGATTAGGGCATGAAGAGGAATTTTTAAATCAAATATGACAAAAACTTGGAAAATTTCCTTCTCACCATGTATTCTTCTGCTGGATCAATGAAAATCTAAACCAAACAGGCACATAGCAGATCTTTGAGACAAACAAAGTTTGTCCTATAGTTTTCTGTGTGGCAGCCATTTGGCTTCGCAGGATAGCATCGGTTGTTCAGGGACCTCTGAAGGTGACTTGTCCAAACTCGCGCTCAAAAGAAGTTTCGTTAGAGCTGGTTGTTAGGAATCTCCCCAGCTGTAACTTGTCCTTATCATTGTCCTGTTGCTGTGCACCTCTGAGAAGAGCCTGTCTCTGTCTTCTCCCTACCCTCCCGTTAGGTAGTTGCAGTCTTCTCCTCTCAAAGCTGCCGAAACCCAGCTCTGCCCTCACGCATCGTGTGCTTCGGCCCCCTGATCATCGTGGTGGCCCTCCCTGGCATCGCTCCACTGTGTCTGGTGTCCCTCTGGTCTGGGGAGCCCCAAACTAGACATGGTTCTCCAAGTGCCATCTCAAGCGCTCACTGGTATGCTCTCATTGCTGAGGTCTCACTGAATAGCAGCCTGGTCTACCAGCCTATTGACTGCTCTCAGCATGTCATCGTGTCCTGTCCCCCCCAGTTTGGTATTGGCCATGAACTCAATGGTAACGTAGGGTTCTTCTCTTACTCAAAATGAGATCTGCAAATTGAGGAGCTGCTGCTCTTTGTAAAGAGGAAGCAGACCAAACCTGTGTACCGGCACCAGATGACAAATAACTCCCATCTGATAGGTCTCCAGTATTTTACCTCTTCAGCTTCAAGAAAACAGACCATTTCTAAAGCACAGCAGAATGGGGAGGGGTAAGCGCCAAACCTTGCTTTGATGTTGAGACAGTTATGAGCAGGGAGGACTCCTTTCTCCATAACCACTGCGACTCATCTGTTGTGGAGGCAAGCATAGTAGAATAGGCTGAGAGAGGAAAAATCAGTCTTCTGCCCCCTTCCTCCAAATTGTATGGAGGATTTTAGCTGTTTTGCAAGGACCTGGACTCTTCCTTAGTATATGTTTTGGTGAAACCTGGTTCCTCACATAGGAGAGATTCCAGAATGCAGGTGGAGAACTTCATCAGAAAACCTCTTGCAGTTGGTGGCTCTTCTCTACAGTGGAAGGGTGGGTTGAGCCTCCTCAGTAAGGTAGGGAACTTTCACGCCTGTTTGCTGGAGCCAGTCTGACACGTTTAATTTCTGACCATCAAGCAGCTTGCTTTGTAGTACCGCTGGCAGCAGAGGAATTTGCAGAAAGGATCTAGAGAAGGGAACATGCAACTTGATAAGCGATCCTCGGAGGCCATTGCCACTCTTGGCTGTGCAGCATGTCCCAATGTCTAACCTGTCAGTGGTTCAGGTCTGTCTCCTGGGGAAGAAGCTGGCCAGAAGTTGCCATTGGACTGCCAGGCTTAGAGCCCAATTCTGACTCCTCTCTCGTGGGACCTGCCTTGTGTTGTCTCTTGAGTGCAGCATAAGAATTGGAAGTTCTGCTCTGTGCTCAGTTTAACACAAATCCATGGTTTTATCCCCCTTTTTTCAGGAAAGATATTCCAACATGTAATTACAAGATTGACTCCTTCTCTTCTCATTACAATCAGAGAAACAGAGGGGATAAAAACATGCAGATACAGAGATGTGCAGATCCATCTGGTTACAAACAAAAGTAGAGGGAGGGAAAGGAGCATCTTTTGTTTTCATTTTCAGAAGAGTGCAACAAAGGGGTTCCTCGGGGGGGCACTGCTGCAAGCACAGCATGAATCTGCGTTCCTCAGCTGCGTACATCCGTGGAGTGCGCGAGGAGATGCTGCCCGTCAAGAGGGTCTGAGTTGCAGCAGCAGCACTGCAGGTGCTTGTGAGAGCTGCGGGAGCGTGAGGAGTTGCTCTGGGGGCACGGTCCGGGAGTGCTGCTCTTGTTCCATGTTCTGTCACAGATAATAAAGACGATGGAGAGCCTTTGGGGGGGTCAGTGGATTCTTTGTTTTGGCCTAGAAGAAGATGCTGTCCTCTAAGTTTCTTTTTCCCAGAAAAGAGCATGTAAACTGAAGCATTTTAGAAGGGTTGGTTTCTCAGGGCAGGTTCTGTATTGCATGCTCCTCTCTTCTGGGATCAGTGGGCTCCAGCACCTTTGCCCAGCATTTTTAGTGCATCAGGCAAAAATGGGTTTAGCCTTACCTCAGTACCCAATGATTTTATTTGCTTTTGAGAGCAGTAGCTGTTCTGTGTCTTCCTGAAATACTGTTGTTTTCTGTGAGATCTTATTTGGTTTCTGATGTTGTTATGGGCCCCTCAGTTGAACTCCTGAAATCACCTTGTTATCTTGAACAAAGCGTAGCTGTTGTGATAGTCCTCACAACAGTTCCCTGTTTGAGTTGGCAAATCTTTTCCTGAACTTGCTGTACTCTCCAGTAGATAAAGTGGCAATCTAAAAGCAACACAGGTTTCACACCAAAAGATCAGATTCAGGCTTCACTGAGCACAGCTACTTTTTTTTTTTTTTTTTTTTTTTTTTTTTACCTCCAGGCTTCTGTGCTTGCTCGTTTGCCTCGGAGAGAAAGTGCAGCTATGCTGGATGTGTGCACCATGCCGTTCCAGCTGAAAAGACAAATGCTTTGCTTGTGCTTTGGTGCTAACGGGAGAGCAGACTTAAAATAATCAGTTTTCCTCTAAAGTAAACAACGTTTATGCTTCTGACATAAGAGATGAAAAGCATACCTCCTTTTAAAACCAGAGCTTGCTCCTTAAGATTGTGGCAGCTTCATTAAAAAAAAAAAAGTATAGGTGCTTTATATGAGATGTATCGTTTTTCTTAAAAATAATGATTTCCATATTCTATATATCCTTCGTATTCTGCAAAGAGGACACCCAGCTGTTGTGTAATACCTTCGGTAGATGGCTATGACTCAGTGGAGCCCTCCAGTAACTATTAGAAAAGTATTTCCTTTCTCAGTTGTAAGTTTATAGGCTCCCGTTCCAGTTTCCCAAGTGAACTCTTGCATGAAATTCCAGTGGCCTGGATCAATGAGAAATTAAAATGTCCTTTCTTGGACTAGGCAGCTAATTGGAAAAAAAGACATTGAATTATGGGTTTAGCACAAAAAGTTTGTTTTAGGTTGGATTTTGTGCTCTGCAGGAGGATAATGCTGTTCATTTTGAAGTTTCATTTTCCTAAGAGATATGAATGGAGGTTTCCAGCCTGGGGAAGTGTCTGAAGTGGAACAAAAACTGCTGGCCGTGCGTGTAACCTGTTGGGCCTTTTTCTGTTCAGCAGAGAGCTGCAGCTCTCACTGGGAGATCAGTGAAGCCTTCTTCAAAAACTATGAGCTGCATAATGCATTTAATTTTGGCTTGCCCATTTTGGTACAACTTTTGATTTTGGTGGTTTTGGTTTTTTTCCCCTGCGGAAGAAGTGATCGTTCTGTAGGCTCCGGTGGAAGACTGCTGTATTAGCAATGTATATTTGCATGCTCATATATATTATAATTCTGATTTTCCTGGTGTTTCTAAGATATCCTGTGACGATGCTTTCTAACGGAGAAAAATCTCTCACTCCTACATGGTACCCACAGCATTGATGTGTCTTCCTTTATATTAAAAAATATTTTCACAAAGTATTTGTTTAATTTTAACGGGTTTTAATAAGTAAACTTTTATTAAACAAGTTTGTTAACAAAGCTTTTCAGATTTAGTCATTTGGGAGGGTACTCTTTCTTTTGACATAAAATTCTTCTATAATTTTTGCATTGCTGGTTAAGAAAGGAGAGTGTGCAAGAGCAACAGGAGGAGTGAAGTGCAGTCCCAAGTCCACCCAGGAGGGGGGCAAAATGCCCACAAAGGGTAGAGATCTCGCTGTACGCAAAAATGATGTGAAAACTGAGACGTAGACTTGTGTGATTTGAGGTTTTGATGTTAGTGACAGGGAATATATGTGCTGAATAACCTGTGAGCTCACCTGTAAGTCACGCACTCTGTTTAAAACCATTTCATGCTATCAGTGTATTTAATTTCATTACGTTGGGTTTTTGATTTCAGTTTCCTTGAAGGAAGGCATTGCAAATTGAAGGGCGATTTTAACACTGTCAGTTTTTCTGACTTGAAACTTCCTATGCATCTCTGAGTTTTGCAGCTGCCTTGCTATACTCTAGATACGCTGTTGCTTCTAAACCGGTAAGAGAGAATACTGGGTATCTCAGGGTGATACTAAAAAGTGTCAGCAGTTGGTTATAAAATGCTCCCTTTACATAAAATAGTATATACAAGTGTGAGGGTAACAAAAAGCATATTCTCTTTCTCATTCAACCAAGTTCATAGCGTTTCTTAGATATTTTTGAAAAAATAATTGCTTGTTATCAGTTTAAAAAAACCCCACTTTTTAAGATGAGTAAGCTAAAACCACTGTGATTCATCGTGTTTCTCAGAAACCTTGATCCCTAACCTCAGGGAAAGAGTAATCCCACAAAATACTTCATTCTTCATTGAGGAATTTTGTTTTTGAATGCTTGGATCTTCAAATAAATAATGAAAGACTTCATTAGGCAAGTGATTCGGTAGAAGTACAAAGAAATCGGATGGGAGAGGTGCCCCTTCCAGTTCTAACAGAGTTCTGACAGCAAATGGCAGCGGCAGCACAGAAGCAGATACAGGGGTCAGGGAAACATTTAGCCTTTAGATTTCTTTCAATTTTGCTTGGTATAGCCAAGAGCCCTTTTTTAGGGTTTGGTAGGGGAGGGGGTATTTCTTTTGTTTCTGTGCTTTTACTTGATTTTTAGTTTTTTAGGGTCTCTTTTTAGCTTTTTTCCCCACGGGTATGGTTACAATTAATACGTAGCTTTCAGAAGAATCTTCTTCTGGAGACCTGGAAGTTATCTTTACTTTTCCCAGTGTCCTTTACACCTTACTTCAAAGTGATTAGACTTCTAATAGCTTCACGTCTGAACGGGAAGGCATTTAAGTTGTGCAGGTCCAGCACAACACCAGCCCAAAGCCCCAAAAGTCAAGCTGGGGGGGCTGATCCCCTAATTTCCATGAATACCTGTGCCTCTATATATAGGTACCTTGCAGGGCTGCTTTCTTGCTGTATGCTGTAACACCCTTTGCAGAGAGGCTGGGAAAAAAGAACAGCCTTTCATGCTATGTATGCTGATCTCATGGTTTAATACTCTGCTTGAAGATGCCCGGGCTCTAGAAGGTGGAGGGTGATGCAGGAATTTGCATGGACTAAAGTAAGTTTTCATAACCAAAACTTTCTGTCAGTAAACCTGCTATATGGTATAATTTAACCGTAAAGAAAGCTTCCACAAGAAGAAGTTTTTCCCCATTTCTATCCAAAATGTGAAGTATTTGGCATATGCTGAAACTACTGTCTCTTACATCAGTTTATCAACAGATTACTCAGGGTAGTTAGCTGTCTAGCACACAAGCATAACAGAAACATTATTTATATTGTATTTTGTGTAGATATGAGCTGCCTCTTCCTAAGAGCTGGGAGACTGGCTGAATCGGTTCACCAGTAGATTAACTGGAGGAGATAGTGGGCCACTGTCTTGCGGTTTTGGATTTTTGAGAGGAGATGAGTTTCTGTAGTGAGCTATCTGTTTATACCGGCTCAGAGCCCACTGATTTTCACCCCCATTGTTTTTGCATTCCAGACACATTCCTGTACTCCCCAGTAATAACTTTTAGCCTGAGGGAAGTTTGAAATGTAATCAGCTAGTTATTAGCATGAAGTCTGAGAATGTTTTTGCAAAGGATGAAGAAATCAAATATCGGATGTGAGCTGATGGAGGACCCAGTTGTTGGGGGCTTCCTTCGGTATGAAGCAGGCTGCCAGGTTTGGTCCAAATGTGGAGAATAATAATAGATGATTTATGGAATATTCAAACCTTGGAACAACAGAAATGCTGGTTTTACCCGTGTCTGGTTTATGTCACTTGAAAGACTTCTCCTTCCTTGTCAGCCAGTGGTGTTAGTATCTCCTTCAGCCTTAAAACTACGTTTGACTGTCAGCTACTGGGCAAAGGCTTGTTGGTCTTGGTATGAGGATGAACTCATTTCAAACACAGTAACAAGCCAAAGGAACATGTCAACGGACTTGCATTTGGAGAATGTTTATTTAACTGTATGTTATTTAATGTCATTCACACTAGGTAGATTTAGTGACATGATGTAAGATGATCAAGCAAATCTGTTGAGTAACAAGTGATGAATCTCAATATTCATTTCATCAGGCAGTTCCATTTGGATACATGAAAGAGTTCATTACATATGTTCTATACTTTATGGGCGTGTTTCATCTAAGTCGTGATTAATCTATCATGTTCCATTATTTGGTGAAGTACAAGTTGCTAAAGTGGTAGTGTCTCCTGACCCAAGCGTTTGGCTCCTGTATGCTGGGAGCTTTGAGTGATGGGATGAAGACACTCAATAGCTACTCACGTGACAAAGTTTGTTCTCTGTCCTTGTTGTTGGGGGGGGTGGGGGTGCGTGTCATTGCCCTTCTTGCCCATCATGTCGTCTTCTAGTAAGAAGAGATGCAGCGTACTCCACTGGACAGTGATACAATGGGAGAGGGCAGTAGAAGACATCCTAGAAGATCCCTTGTTATGGCGGTTTTCAACCTGTTCTGGTTTGCAGACTCCTGTGAGTCTGGATGCTCTGGCACGCTTAGCCTCGAAGCCAACTCTCAGCAAGCTCGTTTTCCTTGGGTTTTGTTCACAGCCCCCGAACAAATACTCCCTAAGTACACAGAGTCTAAGGATGACAGGCTGAAAACAACTGAAAGTCAAATGAGCTGTTGGATAAGACTCTTCCAGTGGAGAGGGTGGCCGTGTCTTTCTCATCAGCGTAACTGGCCAAGAGCACGGCACCCTTCACGCGAGGTGGCGAGTGCCGTCTTGCAACCAGCCGTCGCAGGAGCCATTGTGTCCTTGAGGGTCTGCTCCATGTGTAGCAACGCATGGTCAGTCTCCACAGTGGGTTTAGGGCTGCGTCCTGGGTAGAACGGATCCGTGTTGGGGATCCGACCTGGAGTCCAAAACCACGGCTGCCATGTGAAGAGGAAGGGGATGGTTAACGTGTCCTGTCAGGACCAGAGGTTGTCTGAATGTTATACGTGGAGGAAGTGGAAGGAATTTCAGAAACGTTTTGACCGTGTGAATAAACATCGTTCTGCAAATATTTCTTTTTTAACTTTGTTTTGCGACTTTAAAATTCCTTTTATTTTGGGGAGGGATTGCTTGTTTATATACGTTACTTAAGGAGGGGAAATAAACTGTCTGAAAAGAGGATACTCTGCTTGGGGAGACACAACACTCAGTAGCCGTTCTCAGCAGTGGCTCTCAACTTAATCTTTCTTTTGTGCTAGAAACACTGTAAATACTTTGTGGTTGAAGTTTGCCAATTAAATTAAAAATACAGCTGTATAGTGATGCCTGCTTACGTGATGGCTGCACTTAAGGATTTCTTCTTCACCACCTTACCAGTGTTATAGTACTGTTATATATTGTTATTCTGAAATGCCTCCTGCAGCAGTTTTATTTGCATTAGTTTTGTTTTTCAGTACTGAATTAGTAACCATTTAAAACTGTGAACCACATGTAAACAAGTGGTGCGTAAGTTATGAGTAACAACTCACCTTGAATTACAACTGCCTGCTTGTATTGCACAAGGCACGATGTTGGGGGAGTTGTGAAATGACTGAATTCAGTAGTGCAACATCATTTCTATTTATCTGGTTTCTTGTAGCCCATTTGAATGAATATCTTGATGCTCGCGCAATTCCCACAGCCGGCGATGCTGGTAGGGGGATTGTGGGATTGCCATGTTGTTGAAATATGCTGGCTCCGCTCCACTCCGTCTGCCACGTGATGAGCAACGTTTTTGCAGGCTCTGTAGAAGCTCTGCTTGCTCGCTACGTAGCTCTTCTGTTCTGACCAAAGAGCAACAGAGCTTGGGTGAGGGGTGTGTCATTATTAACTGATTTAACCATAATACAACGTATTTAACAAACACTTGATCCAAACATTAATTCTTCAAACTGTGTTGGTAGGCTCTGATGACAGGTGAAAAAAGGATTGTCTGTTTCTTCACTTTGAAAACTGATGCAGAGATATAATTTTTAAAAATCAATATCCTCTTATTTTTAATGCAGGAATTATCTATGACATGCAAATTTATTCCTTTTGATTTAGTCCCTTCGGGACAAATCTTTTATTTTGTCTGAGTACGACTTGTCTAATCAAGGTAATGAGGTGTTATTCAAGGTAACGTCAGTGAGTGTACTTTGGTAAAATTGCACAAAGCATTCTCATTGTCTGGAGAATGTTTCTGTCTCATTCGTTTCATTTAAGTGTCTAGGGTTACTTGCAGAGTGCAGGGGTCATCTTTATAAAGATGCCCCAGTGCAAATAAACAGGTGTGGAGAAAAGCTGGCCAAAGTTTGTAGTGAGGTTTGAGTGAGTAGCAGAACCAGCGGTGTGCACTTCCTAAAGCCCTGCCATACCTTCTCAAACAATTGCTTTTCTTTAGTTACTGCTCTCTGTAATAGGAAGAGGTGACGAGGAAGGCACGTGGATATCCAATACTGAGGAAGGGTTAAATGAGAAGGGTCGTGTGATGGATATTTGGAAACGTATGAGTTTTTTTGCACGTGGCCACAAAGATGTCTGAGATGATAATGTTTTCATTCTGACTGAAGTGAAAATGTGGGTGTTTGCTGTGTGTTTTCAATATTCTTTGATCAGTTGCACGGCAAAAAAAATTTTGAAAACTGCAGGTGACAGTGTGGTGTCTGGTTTTTACTTCACCTTTTAAATGTCAGACTGTGAATTTTTAACAATGACCAACCAAAAAAAGTTCCACGTGCAGAGCCCACCAGCTCGTAGTAGGTTTGCACGCGTTTCTTAATTGCTTTAGGTTTACCTGCCTGCAAGTCTGTAGAGTGTGGTGCGGTTGCACAGCTCTGTGCGAGGGCATAATTAGCCTGTAGCATTGCCCTGGCTTAAATAAAATGCTGATTTAGCACGTCAAATCCAGACTACCTGCATTATGCAAGAGGGAAAGAATTTGCCTGGTTGTAGTCCTGTCAACACAAAGAGATTGCACCAGTATAACAAAATAGACTTCTAAAGTCTTGTTTAAATTGGTGCGTGCTCTTGTCTGGATTCTATTAAAAAAATGTTAATACCGAGAGCCACAATAGCTCACTCTGTTACCAAGGGCCGGAGCAGGCTCCAGTTGCATCAGACTATTGTTTTTTACTGGAATCCTTTCATGCATCCTGCACGCTTGCTATTCACCATTTCTAAAACATCAATCAAAAAGATAGGAGGCATCTTCTGGTCCCGAGTGAAATTTTCCTGGGTGGGATTTCTAATAAACCTCTAACCGCTTTCAATTTGGCCGTGCCTTTTTCGTTTAAAATGAATAAATTCCCATTCCTGAGAGCCTAGAGCCGACAAAACTTTCACTTGGAGCCTGTCTCTCTTCAACTTACTCAATTCCGCCTGTGTTTAGCAGAGGCTGGTACGGCCATCTGTAGTTCCTGAGGTATGCCAGCCAGTATGTGGGCAGAAGAGAATTTAATATATAGGATGTCTTTCTGGAATGCTTGTGGCTTTGTATAATTGTCCCGGCTAGAGGAGCAGAATGTTTCTTGAAGAATCCTCATCTGTCTATAGATCTCTGTTGTTTAAATAGATTGAAGTCCTTGCCTTGGAGATGCTCCATGCAGTTTGCTGTATCGCTTCTTTCCCTCCCACAGTAAAATGTAGTTTTAAGTTGGAAACACTTTTTTGTTTATAATAAAAGGAAGTTTTGGAAGTATATGCTACGTATCCCCAAAGGATCATTGCGCTCTTTGAGCGATCTGGAATGTCAGAACTTCCCACGTGGGCACATTCACCAGGGAAACGTTGACAGATGCCTGACTGAAAGCTTGGATTGAAGAGACTATGCGGGAAGCTACTCCCAAAGGCTTCCTCCATCATCTTGCTGACTTCCATGCCGTTACCATGGCATGGCCACTAGCGGTAATTTAATACAAGTACGGGGATGCACATAATGCAGGTGCATTACGGAGGAACTCCTGCGTCTGGATACGTGGTCCTGCATTTGTTAAAATGGAAGGCTGGGCAGAAGTTAAGGCTGGTTATTGCCTTAGCCATCTGGTTTTGAACTTTGAGGTACTTTCTTGTCAATTATGAAGGGGGGGAAAAAAAAAGACCAAACCCACATTTGCACCCTAAACAAGAAACTGAAAGAAAATGTCTCTCTTTAATGTCTTCAGAAGACTTTAAAGTGTTGTGACCTTATCATTTTTCTTAAAGAACAGCGTCCCTAGCATGCCAGAACAGGCATGTTGTATATCCAAAATGCATTTACATCTGCTTTACATCACTGCAGCCATGCAAAGCAGGCTGTATGTCTCCATACCGCAGCTCACAATTTACAGCGGGTGTAGTAGTGAGCAGGGCAGTGCTGGAGAGTAGCTTTACTGGGGCTGGGATTGCTCGGTCTTCATCCCTGCCACAAAGCATCCCTTCTGCTCCTCTGCCTCTGCGGTTCCTTCAGCGCTGGCACCTCATTCACAATCCAGCCAGTGAAGCAAATGCTGACTTTCTAAACGGGTTGCATTCGTAGTTAGATTCAATTTCTAATTCATTATTCTGTAGGTATATTTTTAGAAAATTTATTCTGTGGTAGGAATATTATCATTTTTGAAGAAGTTTGAACCCCTTGAAAAGCTGTGCCCCTGTGTGCTTGGTTGACTTTTGTTTTGGCAGCTGCATTGTTCAAAAATTTCATTTTCTCTCATTGTGCTCATTCCTTCCCAGCTGTTAACATTAACACAGAGGGCAAAAGGATAGCCAATAAATGTGAAAAATAATGCCAATAAGATAATAGCAGATGCTTTTCCACGCATGTAATTGCATCACGGAACTTGTTTTCACAAAGGTATTACAGAGACGAAGACTGCAGGAGAGTTTACAGGATTGAGCAATGCGACTGAAAGCCGGACAGTAGCTTTACCAGTTAATCCCAAATATCCTAGAGCTGGAGTTAGGCCCTCGTTTTGCTTTAAGTGTAGGAACGTCATATATCTCTTAGGTTTTGTGAGGAATCCTTAGGACAGAGAGAATCTTTTATCTGCAACACGTTACTAAATTTGCGGGACTTCAGGCTTCTCTTGTGGAGCACGCTATTTCTGTCTGAAAAATCCCAGGCTTACCTTTTGACTCAAACCTCCTTTTCTTTCCTATTAAGGTGTCAAGCTGTGAGCTGTATTGAGTAAAAAGTGAGTTCAAAACCACGAGTCATTCTAGGGAACGGGCTCCTCTGTCATTTGTTTTCAGGCCACGGTCGGTGGCACACTGGCACCGGCAAAGCCAGTGGAGCAGAAGGTAAATACGGGCAGCTGTAAACCCCAGGATAGGGATCGGTCTCGCTCGTCATCCCATCTTTCATTTTGCCAGTAGAATTTAAAAATACATATGTAAATATATTCCTGAGCCAACAGTGGGTAGCTAGACCTTTGTGTCTGAGCTGCATGTCCGTGCCTAGGTGTTTTTCTCCCACGTGTTTTTTGTTTGGGGTTCCCNGAGACTGAAGGAGGATAGACCAGCAGCCTGCAACTTTATTTCTGCAGTTTAGCTATAAATATAGATTGTGGGTTTGGGTACAGGGTTCCCCACTTAAAACTGGCAGATGTTGAATACCAAAATTACACATATGTTGTTGATCAGCGTTTTCCAAACGCACTGTTGTCTGTTAGCTGATCAAAAGTAAGCCTTTTGCTAAACAAAAGAGGCATAAGAAAAACAGTGGTTTTCCATAATACAGAAGATGCCTCTGGTTTCTCTGGCTCTTTGCAATTCTTCTTTGGAGATTATGAAGATAGGTTTGGGGGTTTGTTTTTTGGAGTTTCTTTTGTGTTTCCAGTCTATAAAGTTCTGTTTCTTATTATCATTGTTTCTGCTTTCCAGAGACCTAAGATAACAAGTTGGCTCATAAACTCCCTTTCTAATTTTAGCCACAGGAAACGTTGCTCCATACATTCAAAGGGCTTTTCCAGGTAGGCTGGTTTGTTAGAATCCAGGCGTTTTGGGTTATGTGCTTTTGTTTGCACTGAGCTGGAAGTGGTTTCTACGGGTTAGAGGGTGGGACTTGCTTCGTTGGAAATGCAGCTTTGCAGGTTGGAGAAAATTACTTTTATTTTTCGTAAAGTCATCCAGTGTCATCTTGCACAGTCCTGTAGCGTGAGTGACAGAAAATGCCTGTGATGTAAAAGACAGCGATGTGCTTTTGGTTTCCAGCTATATTGCTGAAATATCTGGATGTTAAAAGCTGAAATTCCGGACTACAGCAGGGCAATTCTTAAGAGTATTTTTAGGTCTTTTAAAAAAAACAAAACTCATGGGATATTTTTATGTCATTCTACTCAGCCACTTACTAGACCGGTGGGATGCGTTGTGTCTGACTTCCCTGGCACTTCCACCGCTGTTCTTCAAGAAGGATGGATATCATAATGTAGGGGTTTTTAGATTGTATTTAATAATATTGAAGCGTTCAGTAAACTGCTGTGGTGTGTAATGTTGCACACAAACCATACATCACGCAGAAGCGGTAGAAATTTGCAAGCATTTTGTATAGGGGTTATACGAATTGACATAAAAGTCTTCCTTAATTGTGTGTGAAGAAGTCTGCTGGCTTTGGCTCTGCAGGGACCAGATTGCTTTCAGGCGTGAAGACGACAAGAGGAAGGGACCGTGCAATGCAGGACACCTCTGCCCGTGGTCTTCTGCAAGGAGCAAGTCTGCGACCAGGGGACCTCGCAGCACCAACCTCTCCTTGCTGGATTTGAAAGGTCAGGTCGTGCGCTGAGGGAGAGGTGCGGTCTGTCGGGCTGCCCCTGGTACCTGGAGGAAGGACGGCAAGAGAGGTGCCGTGCCTGAAAGAGAAGTCATTCTCAGTGGTGCTGGGGAGGTTGTCTAAAAGAGCAAAGTGAATGTGCATTTGGTGTATGGTTATGGAAACACGTTCTGCTCCTCTCTGAAAATCCTGTTTAGTTTATCTGGGAAGGTGGTGAAAAAGGTGGAGGTCTAGAAAAAGTAAAAATGAGGGAACTGTGAGTTTGTAGTCAGAAGCAAGCAAAAGCAGCGCCCCATGGGTATGTGTGGGGTGGGAGCTATTACAGCCTTGCAGCGGGAGTAAAGATTGAACCTAAAGACAAAATATCAAGTTAAGTACTCCTTCCTTTCTCTCTGATCTTTCCTGAGGAGCGAGGGAGAGCAGCACTTTCTTAGATGCTGCGTCTAGTGTCGTTTGAACACAACTGCTGGTAGTTCCTTCAGGAAATCAGATAATCTCTGTTTGGCACAGCCCGTCAGGCACAGCTAGCAGGCTGTGTTAGGCAAGCGTTTCCACTCGTGGAGCATCTTGTGAACTTGCTGGAAAAGCCACTCCTCTTGCAGTTAAAGGTCAGGCTAGCAACTCCACATCCTGGGCTTGATGCCTTGGAGGGAACCTGCAAGGTTCTGTTGTGGGAGCTCTGCACTCTCAGTGCAAGTGCTCAGTTCAGCATGGGCAAGCAGATGTTTGATCGTCTGCTCGTGCCTCTTCGAGGAGGGAAGGTGCTGCGAGCACTTGTCCTGTAAGTGGCCTCTTCGCACAGCCTTTGGCACTGCACAGGCTCACGAGTTCTGGGCTGCTTCAGAGGTTCAAGCAGAATTTTTTTATTTTTTTTTTTAATTATTATTTTTTCCCAGTTGCTGAAATGCTCAACTGGTTTTCTCTCCAGGTGATCTAATTACAATGCAGCGGCTTGCTTGAAATTAAAAATGTACCTATAGGCCTTCACATGCCTAAATTTCTGAAAACCAAAAGCCTAAAGTTGAGCTTCAAAGTCAGAGCAGCTCATGATGTAGAATTATTACTAGCACATGGCTTTTCCGCTCTCGCAACTATGACAGTTCAATTGACCAAAAGATGTTTTGCAGGGATATTGTGATCCCTTTGATTATCTAGTTTGTATTTACTGGGTGCTGTTGCCAAGGTAAGGACGTTCCTCTGAGCTTTTGCTTCTCTCTTCAGTTCTGTGTACACAAGTAGTTTAATCATGAAATTATTAGAAGCTTCAAGGAGAAAAACTCTCTGAAGTTCTCTCTTCAGTGTAGCAATCTTTTGCCAAATTAAGGTTGCAAAATAGGAAAAAAAAATACAAGTCACGACCCCTAGTTACATTTAAAGTTGCACATTTTGTGGCACTACGTTCAGCTTGGTTACTGGGTACCTCTGGATTTTAAATTTCATATTCACCTTTTTCACATTTGCTCTCTAGTGAAATAAAGTGAAAGTTTCTGTCCTTCAGTTTCTAGTGTTCATGGAGTTTGAGCAGCATTTCACATTCTAGTTGTATATTGTGGGCAGATGATCCTTTGAGTAGTTGAGCATATTACCGGTGCGTGTCAGTATTGCGGTGCAGCGCCATCGGGCTCTCGGGGGTCAGCGGCCTTGCTTCGCTTTTGCTCGCTCTGAGGTTCCTTGAGGTGGTGCAAAATACCGGTTCCCGGTTCAATAGATGAGAGCCTTGTGCTGGGGAGAGGAAGAGGTTTGCGTGAGCTCTCTGTGCAAGACTGGGTCTAATAAAGTGAGAAAATAGTCCCTGTAAATACAGATTTGGCAACTATTGAATTTTAAGAATGAGGGAGAGTATTTGCTACTGAAGATCATCTTTAGATTCAGCAACAAGTTGGACCCAAAGGATGCTAAAGCTCCTGGAGTGATGGGGTACATTATATTATTTCTTGCACAAGCATTAGGCTAGGTTAGTACCTGAAAAATTATTTAAGCTTTGTCAAGGAAAAAATAACCCCAGCATGGAAAAGTTAGAGAGATGCCAAAAAGAAACTGCAATTATAAGTAGTAAATACATTTCTGGTCTTTCTCTATTTATTTTTTTTTTTTTTTTCCCCCTCCCATTTATTTGCCTGTCATATTACATTCCAGAAATTGCAATTAATAATTTATTTTACAGAGCAAGTCAGAGTCTAATGAAATCGTGTAGCAGCGTATTTTATTGTATGAGGAAACCTAACTGTAGGTCTCTCTTTCCTTTCCCTGGAGTAGAGTATTTTCACTCTCAGACTTTTGGCAAAGTGCAAAGATGATGTCTTTAAAAGGCGTGGAGAAAACTTTTTATTGCATTTCTATAAAGAGAAAGCAAGAGCTGATTGATTGCAGAGAAGCATAACCCAAAAGTGAGTTATCACCCATCAGTTCAGAAAGAAAGGAGCTAAAGCCAGTCCTGAACCGCAGAGCTTTTTTTATGACCTTGCTACACCACGAGTAGTTACTTGTATCAGAGTTATATAAAATGAGATATTAAATTATTGGAAGATAATAGCTAACATGGTTCATCACGGCAGGCTGCAGCAGGTGATTAAAATTACTTTCTAGCTGGAGAGTAATTCTTGCTCTCACGTGGGAGTGACAGTCACTGTGGTTCTCACGATGAAACGGTTTTCATGCAAATTCTAATTTTGTGAGGTAAGATACTGCAAAAGTAGGGGGTTGTAAAATAGAGCTCAATTAGTTTTATAGATTTACACTTAACTATTTGGAAAGAGATATGATTAAATGGCTAAAATATGTAGACTCTGAGGGAAGTGATGGAAAGATAAACAGTGAAGGAGAAGCATTAGTATCAAGCTGTTTGGTAAAAGGGGGCGTAGTCAATACAATTTGGATTTTATTACATCAATACAGGGAGTATCGCTGGTCTTGCAGAACAGAGGGCTGTGCACTGGGAAGCAGTCATTCTGCAAAGGAAGGTCACCTGTCAGTTAAATGCTGTTTCCCCATACTGCAACTAAAAAGGTGAAGCGATTCATGGAGGGAGGAACAGGGATGTATAGTAAGAGTGGAATTACATTTTTATGAAATGAATCGGTAAGACCATGACTGAAATATTGCCATTGTTTTTTGGTGTCTCTTAGAATCAGTGCTGAAAAGGCTTTCAAAAGCATTTGAAGTTTTAGATAGATGTGAGAAGTATGACACACTCAATTTGCCAGAGAGAAAGTAATTTTCCTGTCTGCTATCAAGAGGGCTAAAAAGTTTCAATTCCATACAGGTGGAGCATCAAAAATTGAAACTTGAATCTTATTTTACCAAGGAATTGCTTGTCAATATTTGTATTAATCCCCCATCTCTTGAGATCTCCTGTAGGAGAAGACATCCCATCTTTAAAAGGTGCATGGAGGGATGCCCTCTACTTTTGTAAAAATTGGGTTAGATTGGCATAACAGCAACTTCTGTCCTGAAGTCATGAGGATAAGTGAGCTGAAAGAAAGGAGATAAATGACTTAATTAAGGACTTGAAGGACCAGAACATCTTTTCTCTCCCTTTCCCCATTCCTTCCCAGGAAGTGACTTCCCACCAGTTACCTGAGACAGTTTTTCTCTGCAAACACAGCTACAGTCGAGGATGGCAGAGTCGCTCCAGCCTGACCCATCTCGGTATAAGCCAGCGGCAGGCAGGGTGCGGGCAGGGGGCTGGCAGGGAGGCAGCGCTTGGGCAGGGAGCCCCAGTCTCTGCCTGCCCCTGCCTGTGCCCGTGTCGCTGAACTTTCCAGTCACTCTGCAATGGCCGGGTTTTCTCACGCTACCAAAACCAGGTTGAAGACTGGGATGTTTATACACAGCCTTATTTATACTTTTGTTTATTTTTGTGCATACAGAAACTAATTTGTGCGTGACTGCATGCATGATTTTTTTTATTGTTATTAAGAGTATTTTTTAGTGTTTGGGATGGTTTTCTGTTTTTATAAGTTCAGAGAAATGCCGCCGATAAAAAGAAAAGCTAACTGAAGAAAGGAGCGAAGTATAGAAATTTCCTAATGCTTCTAAAAGCCAGTGTTAGCGGGACTAATGAACCCACTGTAGTTCTATGGAGATCTCACCTGTTAACTGTTTTGTCAAAAATACACTTTACAGACACTGCCGTGTCAATATTCAAAACGTTTGAATTCAAGAAACGAGTGTTTTGGCTCAGCATGCAGGAGCTGTTACTCTTTATAATGCTTACAGATTTTCAGAACTTGAAGACAAGTGAAGGAAATGGCTTGCGTTTCTCAACGATAAACGGTGTAGCTCATTTTTTTTCACCAGGGCAGAAAATACTATATACGTTAGATTAGTGTGGTGGGGGTGGGTTGTTGCAGCCAGTTCCCCGTCTTTGCTTCCAAGAGCCATCTCCGGAAACAGCAGAAATGCGCTGCGGGATACAAGCCTGCCAGAGCACAGATTTGCTATCAGGCAGTTTGAGGTTGTCTTATTTTTCAGCATTTATTTTGAATAAATTTGGGGGAAGGGAGCAAGTATACAATTGAGAATGGCAGGACGGGAAGAAAGGATGAGCTTTGCCTTTATAAACGGCAGTAGAAGCATCTCATAGCGCTTTCTTCATTGCCATGTCTTGAGTGACATCGTTGCGCAGCAACACACACCAAAAATTGCACCCCGTTTGCTGGTTTTCACGTAAAGTAGCAGCTCCTCCGTTGTTGGCTTGTTCATTTAATATTGTTACGTTACCTAATTGATTTAAACGTGCTGCTTGGTGGTGTGAATGTTTTTCACTCCGTACACCGTTTGTATGGAAAATGACAGTGTGTTGATTGTACTAATTCACTGGAGGTGTAGAAGCAGGAAGAATGCTGTTCTCGTAGAATACATTTTAGTTACGTCGATACAGTTCTACTGAATTAATGACCCCTTTTTTTATACCGAAATATTTCAGACTGAACGTGGAAGTTGCTTTGTGAAGCATCACAGAGTTGCAAGGAATACTAAAGCAAATCGAATTTTCCTATCATGAGAAGGATTTAATAACAAAGTATTAGGTAGGCAATGGTAGCAAAGTTCTGTAAGGCTGAAAGATTTTTACACCTCCCAATGTTCCAAAACTTTCCAAAAATAACCTTGTTTCCTTACTTGCTCTCCTGAGACCCTGACCTTGCATTCAGCGCTAGGAGTAGCCCTGCTGACTTCGTACTAAGTGTATGCTGTGATTCTGCAGGATATTGGCTTTTCTCTGTCCGATTCCAAATCACCCATTTTGAGTAACGCTCCTTGTTCAGCAGACGTGGCGGGGCTGGGGAGCACGAGGAGGTAATAGAGAGATTTTTATAGTCAGTTCTCGGTGCCAACAACCAGCCATTTTAGCCAACTTTAAACCCTGCGGCTAAAGCCTGCGGGACAAAGCGGGTGCGAGCGGCTGTTGGTGCAAAACGTGGCAATAGCGCCCGTGGGCTGGCGGGTTTGCCACGGATGGGAAGGACGAGGGGTGGAGCGAGGCCGAGGAGCCGCAGCACGCTGCGGTTTCAGGTTGAGGCGAGGGTGGATTCTCCTTTCCCAAACATGTTTTCAGTTACTCGTGTACCACAGCTTTTCCCTTGTTCCTCGGTGCGGAGCTCACACTGGAGATAATTTTACCGTATGCAACAGATTGACGAAATAATTACGCTGCGCAGCACAGTAAGACATAAAAAGTGCCTTTTCAAAAATACAAAAAACAAAGAAAATATGTTTATTTAGAAGAAAATAGGGGAATAATAGGAGTGGTAAAATAATCCTGTTGCTTTAAGGTAGCTTTTAAAAATAGGAGTCAGTAAGCTTAGTGCTCTAGCTTTTACCACAGTAAACATACAATTCTAAGCTGATTGTGGTGAATTCCTTAAATGACAACCCCCATCAATATAAGTTTTAGAGAGACAGCCCTACATCTGGAAGCCAGCAGCAGCTCAGGATTTTATTAAGCGGCGCTGCCAAATAAAATCCAAGCGCTACTATAAGCGATGTAAAAATAAAGATTGGCTTATAGTGTAACGTCTCAAATAGGAGAGCGAGTGCTCTGGAGCTTGGAGAGGCTGTGAGAACACCGGAGCTTTCCCAGCAGCTTTTGAGCCTGAGGTTGAAAAGGTCGATACAGACGCGGGTTTCTCCATTGGTTGTAGAAGTGTTCAGGAGCTTAAGTTACTAGTGGAATGAACAGAGAAACTGCAAAATTGCTATTAGTATGTCCAACTTATTGGAAAAGTTATAGACAAAATACTGTGTTACCTATTACAGACAAAAAAAAAAGGTTGATAGAATATGATTCTCTGTCTGTAAAGAAGGTTATGAGCGAATGACCTTATCATAACGGACAGAAACCTGCCCTCTTCCAAGGGCTGCAACTTGACATCGTTATTTCCAGCTTCCATCCTACGGACGGAGGCAACGGAGTGCAGTCGGTGGCTGTGACAGTCATGTGTCTGGCTGCAACTGGGTGGCAAGTATCAGAAAAAGGGAGGGGGGTGATGCACAGCTGACCCAGACACAGGACCAGCAGCCATCCCGTGAGCGAGAGGTCGGCGGCAGAATCACACGGGACAACACAAAATAACGAGCGCTTTCCAGTTCTGCGAGCTGGTGACCGCCGTGCTTTGCGGAGCACATCAGTGCCCTTCCTTGCTGAGTGAGAGATTTCCCATACAGTGGCAATAAAATTAACTCATTCGAATTTAGAAAGCCGTGTGATTAGTAGCTCCTTCTTAGTCTTTGTGCCTAGAAATAACCTAGAACATCATAACGCAAAGTTTCAAGGAAGTAAAATAAGCGTTATTCTAACCAAAATTCAGATCTTTTATTTTTTGAACAGGTTTTTGATACAGCTCAGCTTGATACAGCATGGTATTTACCAGCCTGGCCTTTAATATTGGATCTGCTTTCCAATTATGCTTCAATTCATACAACAGTTGCAGAGAGCGTGTGTGGGCGTACGTGCGAGAGAGAGAGATTCATTTTGTTCTTTAAAAACATGAAGTCTGCGCTAACTATGAAAACCATCAGAATTTCTAGCACTTAAACGCCATTTCCTTTCTCAGTGTGCTACCAGCATTAAGCAATCTTCACGACATCTCTCTGACAAATGGAGAGTGCAAGTAGAGGAATACATGCTGATTTTTCAGAAGTAGAATATTAACACAGATATCACTGAAAAACAGGCTGCAAATCCTTTCCGGAAGTAAAGAGTTAATGTGAGAGCTCAAATTGCAACTTGGAAGCGAACACATAAGGTCTTAGCTCTATTTTTCGGAAGTACATGAGTGAAAATGGAATAAAGAAAGTACGTGTCAGTCCTGGCTGTTGCTGTGTGTTAGAGTAGTCTCTTGTGTCTGGGACAGCAGATGTTGGGCAATGCTGATGGCCACCGCTTTGCAAAGAGCATCTTTATATTCCTGGTGGTTGTTCCCCACCACTGTCTTTTTTTTGTGTGCTGTATTCCCAAGCCTTGACAGTGCTTTGATAGTTACTGTATTTCATATCTGAAGTCCAACGGAGTGTTATTTTTGCCTTTCTGACTGTTCATTTCTTTTTTCTGTAGGTTTGAAGACCTATCTGATCTCTGGTCAGAAGGTGAAGGAGCCCCACTGCAGCTGTCCACAAGCATTGCTTCCTGGCTTGGAGCCTGGAGATGGAGCCAGGATACAGGGAGCATCGTCAGCCGAGAACACCAGTGACTTGACAAAGACTGTCAAGCATGCAGAAAAACCTAAGGTGAGTTCTTGTATCAAACCAAAGCAGCATAGATCTCAAACTGTGCAAACCAGGGAGAGACGTGTGGATGGGGAAGCCTTACAGGTTTGTTTATGCACTGCTTTATATATTTGTGTGTGTGTGTGTGTGTGTATACACACACGTATGTATGTGTGTGTGTGTATACACACACGTATGTATATGTGTGTGTGTATACATACAGTGACAAAACGTAGATTGAGGGACGAAAAAATTTACAAAGTAAAATGCCTCGCCAGGAATCTCCAAAGTAAGGTGAACACTTTTTAAAGGTGGTTTCAAATAAATTTATTTTTTTTACATATTTCAGGACTGAGAGGTCAATGCTGCTTTTTCATTGGTCTTAGTTTTATGGGGGAATAAAGAATATGCTTTAAGCAGCTACTGTAACTTCTATGATTTTCTGCTTTTGCTGCACCCTGCTTCTGCCGTTCCTCTATCGTGCAGGTCAGGTGCCTGTGAACCTTTTCATATGAGTGTATAACAGACACCCCCACAAAAAGGTAACGGGATTGTTTCTGTGGTGTGAGAAAGTGCTCTGGTAGCCTATGAGACTGTGTTTTATCTGCTTGCTCGAGAAACCTATATCTAGAACTGAGGGCAATGATTTGTATGGATTCAGCATAGAGAAATGATGACATTTTGTTATGTTCACACCTCTCGCAAGATCTCTTGACAAGGAAATCTGTGAAACAATGTGTATTGCTTCGAAGCTTTGCTGTTACTCTTCACCTTCCGGCTCAGAACAGATTTCCCAGACAACAGATGTCTATTCTCTATTTTCCTTTGTGCTGAGTTCCTCGTCCTGTGTTGCCTGAGCTGGGCGTGAATGTCGGAACCATGGGTAGTCATCTGCAGGTCACAGTCCTTAGACTTCAGTGTGTTTAGTCCTGAGAGGATCTCTTCAACACAGGTTTAAGATTTAGCTGACAGTTGATGGGGGGGTGACTTTCCTGCTGCTCCATTTTTGCTGCTTGTATGTTTGTCATCTGGATTAGGAGAGCAGGAGTTGGGCACACTTACCCTGCCTCTGGGCCAGGTTTTAAATTTTGTAGTGAAAACACTGGATCACAAGTGAGATCAGCTGGAAGGCTGGCCCAAAGATATGGCCCAACGTTAAGTGAGCTCCTTACAGAGCAAGCCAGGGCTGTTTAACTACAGAAGGTAGCTGTAGCCCTCTTTATCCCTCCCCAAAATACGCACTGTGTGTGGTTTGAGTGCATCTGAGTTGCGGGTGATACTTCTCTATTCCTTCTCCCATATAAGAAAGAATATATTTGGCATCCCTCAGGCACCAGCTTTCCAGCTCTCTCTTGTCTTTCAATGAAGGTACTAGCAAATAAGGTAGGAAAATAACATCTCGGAGCTGTCAGTGGGTGTCTGTACAAATAAGCCCGTCTGTGCTGCCCAGTGCATGGCCATGCAGAGGTACAGATGTGACAGTAAGGGGTAGAAACTCCTTTATTTCAAGTACTGAAGGAAGAAGAACGTACAAAATGGAGCAGTATGACTGAGCTGCCTGCCTGTGGAGCAGAAGGGAGAGAGGAGGGATTAAAGCAGTAAAACTAAGGGTGCAGTTCTGAGAGGAAGTGAGGATGCCTTGTTAATGTCAGCCAGCAAAGTTAGCTGTAACTGGAGGACTGTGAAACTACAGCAAACTACAGGACTGACCTGATTGCAACTACGATTTGATAAAAGTTGTTATGTATTAACTTGTGGTACATGCCGTTAAAATTACTCAAGTCCAAAATGAAATCTGTTGTTAAGGCTGACCTATGGGATGTGTTTTCTAAAACATGGGGTGACTTGCTCTGCAGAAGGGTAGGTACAGATGCACCACTATTCCTAAACAGCTGGTATGCAATGTGGAGGCATGCTGCTGGCCCACGATGTTTTGTTTACTGCCTAGTCCCCGATTTTCTGCTCTGGGACTGTCTTGGCTGGGTGTTAATTGCTGTTTAAAAGCTGAATGATGGTCTGCACAGTGCAAAAGTGCAAACGTGGCTGTCCGAATAAGTGAAGGAGAAGCTAAAAGAAGCTGCTTCAGAAGAGCATCTAGGACAAGTGCTAGCTCAGTTTCAGCCTCCCTGGATACCCTATCTACCGTTGTGCTAAAGCTGCTGCATCAAGTTTATGCTTATAGGTACCTGTTTTTATTCATCACCATGAGCACTGCAGGTCTGGCCAGTGATTTCCTAAGCAGCCATACAACTCTTTGAAAATGGTGTGCCTGTCTTGCCCAAAATACACTGATGCTGGAGTGAATTTTGAATGACCCCGAAGTCGGCTTTCCCTGCGGTCTGATAAGCATCCGTATAATGCATGCCACAAACCGTGTCAGAATGCGTATAGCATGGTGGTGAAGCAATCGTGTGAATACTGAGTACTTAAAAACGTGTTCTGCAACTGTAGTTGCAGCATGGGAGTGCAAAGCGTACTTGCTTCTCACAGCATGGCTAGGTACAGATATTCCAGACTCCACAGCACGCTTTCGAGTGTAGACGTGCACCAGCCTTCTCTCTGCTGGGTAGTCTGTTATTGGAGTGATTGCGAACTGAGAAGGCTGGGTCAAGCTCTCCAGGAATATTTAAGTTGCCAGCCATGCTAGAGTAGGTCTTAGAGTGTTAAAGAAATATATATATTAAAAAAATCCCTACAAAGAACAACTGTGCGACTTAATCACAGATCATGCACAATTTTTGAAAAGGAATGGGTTTCTTTTTTACAGTGGTTTGGTTTTTTTTATTTTTAAAGCCTGCAGCTTGCTGGTAGGGTCTGGAGATAATAATTTGCAAAAGAATCATGTCTTACATGCCAACTGTTTTAAATACAAAGCTGTAAACAGTGTCAGTGTAGGAGGAGATGACTCCAGCTCTGCAAAAGAGACTAAGTAGGAGGGGCAAAATTACAGGCAAGTTGAAATATTTTTATTTTAAAGGGAATAAGTGGCCATATTGGATGCGAAGGATGACTTTCACATTTTGGGCTTAAACGGATGTTCTAGTGGACAAGATCTGTTAAGGAAAGTCAGGAACGAGAATGCAACAGTAATTGATCTATGAAAGGAATTGTATTTCCTCCTCTCCTCCAGTGTATCTGCAGTTCATTTAATCGCAAACCTTCTTGCAGTACGGGTATCAATAAAATGCATGTACGTAATTAAAATGGTGATGATAGAGGCTAAAAACTATAAGTGAATCTATAACAGCAGCTGATTTTTTGAATGAAAACACTGTAACTTGCTTAACCAGTTTTGGTACCAGGTTGTTTTCCCTGTCATATTTTATAAAATCCATTACTTGATTGGGAATCATAAGCCGTTGTAAAAACATTTTAATCATCTCTTGGTATGAAAACAGAAAGTACTTTTGCTTGTGTTGCTGTTTGCTGAAAGTGCATTAATGTATTATTCATCGTGATGAGGTCACATACGCGCTGAGCTTGTGCGAGTGTCTACAGTAGAGAATGAAGTTAATGATGTTGACTTGAGCACATGGGCTAAGTCAGATGGACTTCCGCCTCTTCTCAAAAGGGCGGGCTTCTTTTCTGAGATTTTTGTCTTCTGGTTTAAGCCCAGGAGCTAAGCGTTTGAGGTGGTCTTGCTGATTTATTAGCAAGATCAAACAGGGAGTATTTTCTTTATTTTTTATGTTAGTGGTATTTGGTTTTGCTAACTAGCTACTGCTCTAGGAGCATAGGAGGCTCATTAGCCCATCATCATTATTAGTTTTTAAAGCCATCTAATAGTGCCTTCCACAGGGTGGCCGAGGCATTAATGCTATTTAGTCCTAGATTATTTTCAAACAACGCCATTTAAGAACCAACTTCATAGTTTCTTCAAGTACGCTGGTATTTGTTCAGACTGTACAGGTTCAGAACTGGATGTAACTTGCTTATCTGATGCCAGATTAGGAAACTCATAGTAATTTCAGTGCCCCAGCCCAGACCATGCTCCTGAGGAGCAGCGGATATGATGGTCTGCTGGCTGCTAAGAAGGCTCAGAGTCTTCGTGAAAGCCTTTGAGAGGCTTTGTTGAGTGATTAGGTGGATCAGCAGTTACAGGAAGAGTGGGCTGGGAGAAATGCCACACTGTAACAACCTGAAAATTGAAGATGCCGCATTATTCAATTTCAGGTATGACACCAGAGATGGAAAAAGTCAGTTCTGAAAAGACATAGACGCTGGTCTCTGAAATAGGGAGTGCACCTGACAGCAATTGTTGTCGTGGTTTCGGACCAGGAGAATGAGACACTGCAGAGGCCTGAACCAGTCCCTCCTGAGTCCAGAATAAACAGATAAAGTGGATGTGGGGTGTTGAGCTTGGGACAAAAGGCTCAAGTTGCTTGTTGGAAAATTTACGAAGATGTTTAGTGGGTCACCTACCACCATTGAGTATAGTGGGCCGAATTTAGCATGCTGTTCCCGGTGACTGTTGTCTCTGTACCCATTAGTAGACCTCTGGCAAGCCTGGCCATCTCCAGAGCAGAGGAATCGCTAGTAGGGATCAAACGGAGGGTCCCTCTGATGCAGCATTCTGCCTGTACGTGGCCAGGACTGGAGAAAAGTATGAAGAACTTGCAAGAAACAGATATGGGGTTAACTCCCCTTAAGATCACATTTTAACTCTAAGGGGTTAGGTTGTTTTAAAAGCTGAAGTGCGACATTTTAGGTTGCTTCCAAAACGCATAACCTGGAACTATTACAAGTCCTGATGTTTTTGCTTTCCTTGTTTCCTGTGACATTTGCTGGGTGTTTGGCTTCAACGATGTATGATAGCCTGAGCTCCACTCTACTGTCTTAGAGTGCTATATGAAAAAGTATTTCCCTTTATTAGTTTCAGACTTGTTGCTCTCCATTTCCCTGTACTGTTCATAATGCATCATGGTGTTTCGTGCTTTTTTTGAATTTTGCTGCATTTTGTGCTAAGTGTTCACTCATAATGCCATTCAGAACCTTTTGCAGGCAGTTTTTAAACAAGCAAATTGCACTTGTCTCACTGAAGAGTATTTCGTTCTTCTTGGGGAGGTCCTTTGCTAGTACGCAGTGATTACAGTAGATCTATGATCTTACACTAGTAAAGCTTTCCTGGGTTAGATTTAGCTTCGGTAAACAGAAAATCTGTGATGTATTTTTGAAATGGTGCATTCTGTTCCAGTCAAATTTTGCTCCCTGCTTCCCATTCTGTAGCTTTGTTTATCTTTTAACCATGCCGCAAGTATACAAGTGGACCAAATTATGAATTGCATAATACTACGAGGACACCAGAATGTTCCTGGCTAAATTTTTTTTGTCTCGTTGCAGCCTTGCCCTTCATGTAGTACCACCCTTGCTCCCCACTGCGATGTCAGCATAGATGAAGGAGCTGTCCAAAATGGTTGTCAGGATGAGCATAAAAACAGTACAAAGGTAATTTAAGTATTCATCGTGTTATCCCTTCTTTTCCCTTATCTCTCCGCTTCAGTTAGCATTCTTGTTTTTGTATTGCTATTCCTTTATTCAAGCTCTTAAGGAGCAGAACCAGTTTTGATTTTTGAGCACTTGTATTCTAAAATTTAGTTGAGCCCCCCCCCCCTCCCAATTTTCAAAGTTATTAGTAATTTTATGGGCCCAGTTTGATACTGAGAAGGACCTAAAATTTGAACTCTTTAAATTATGTTGAGGCTACCCAAAGAAAGAGGCGCAAACAACACTACCACGCTCTCCATCCCTTACACCAGTTGGCTGTGTGTCACCTAGTCACAAGTTACACCTATGTCTTGCCAACGTCTTCTGCGACGTAGCTCTAAGCTAAGACAGAGTCATTCCTGTTCACGCACACAGCTGAAATTCACAGCGTCTATGTCAGTTCACATCCTTTTTCTGACCGACAAATACAGTGTCTTACATATTCAGCATGCTGCTGCCAAGATTGCTTTCCTTGCCTGTTGCTTAGATATTCTCACTGAAGCCACTACTTCCTCTACAATACCAGGCGGTGCCTATTTGTCGTCTTGTTCGTGGCCTTCGTAGCCTCTCTGCTCTGCCTGTTGCCTCTCAATCCTTTCTGAATAGTAAGCTCCTGCCTAAATGCAGACTGGATACTAGCGCTTATCACCTGATCGTTATATTTTCAAATAAGTCTAATGCTTTCCTGTGTTGGGGAGAAGAATTTTCTAAACACATTCAGAGATAGCTAGCTTGATTTTTACTTCACATCTGTCTTTACAACTCATCTTGCATATAGAGCTAACGGAAAAACTTGCCAGCAGTTATTCTACTGATGAGCTACTACATTAATCTGTGTTTGTCCCTCTGCTTTCTGCCTGTATTTGACCTGTTGTCTCCTATGCTTAAATTGTAAGCTCAGAAGCAGGGGCTGCCTTACTGTACTGGACTGGAATGGTTTGTAACACAGTAGACCATGTTCTGTGCCAGGGTTCCTAGGAAACAGACTAAGAAATAAATAAAATAATAATCCCTTCAGCTCTGAGGGAGATAAAGCAGAATGGCCAGCAGGTACTGGTCTCGGAACAGCATGAGATCTTTAAGACAAAAAACATCGTGGGAGGTGTGCCCAGGCTGCCAAGATGGTATGCGTGAGATGCTTCTTCCCCAGGCTGCCTCTGCCCACGTGCCAGGGATCTCCAGGAACCGACTGCAAACAGAGATTTTCCTTAGGTACCAACTGCCTCGTGTCATGTTGTCTTCGTGAGAATTATCCTTTAAGTTTCTTCCTACTACAGCTGTATTAGCTTCATCTGTGTTAATCAGCAAGTCATCTAACCTTGCTTAAAAGAGGTGTGTACAGCACTGAATAAAACGTCCGTAATTTCACTGGAAGAAACATGCTAGGGGAGACGAAATTCCATGTCCTTCTTTGATTTGGTTTAGTTATTACTAAGTCAAAAATTGGACCAGTTAAGTGGCTACCAGTAACTCTGGGATGCCTGTTTAACTGAAAGCTTAAAGAACAGCTACACGCACCAAGTTGCCGCAGCATGTGATTTCCAAATCTTCTCTGCAGTCTCAGCTTTCTTGGGAAGAAGAGCCATAAGCTCCCTCCACCCATCTCTGGAGTCTGTACCCTTCTCGTGCCACGTCGCTGCGCCTGGCCCTGCAGCACTCATGGCCCCTGTCTTTAGGGAATGTTAACGATGTTAACTGCATCCTTGGACCTTCGTGGGTCCCAACAGCCTCCGGAGCCTCCCTGTCTCTTGATGAGAGGAAACTGTCGCATGGTACATCAAATCTCCGAGTGCTCAAAAAAAACCTGTACAGCCTGTTGCCATCAGAAACCACAGTAACGTTGGAGCTAACAACATTTAATAAATAGGGATTTTCTCCTTACACACAAGCAGCTTCACACTCTAATCCCCTCCTGTTAAGATTAACAGAGTGGAGACAGCACAGGAAAACCTTGAGCTGACCCAAGGGAAGAATTTTCTTAGGGATTTGAGCCTTTGCCAAGGAGCTAAAGAGAAAAGGCCAAGAGAAGTCCATGCTGACCTTCTCTGAAAGAGCAGAAATTTTTGCTGCATTCTTCAGATGAACTTGAAGAACAGACAGGGAAAGCAAACAGTGCACAGGAGTCTGTATCTTTTGAGCTGCTCATAGCAAAAATTGTGTTCTCTCAGTTACTGCTTTTCAAGTAACAACATCTGCTGCAGGGGTGAGGAAAAGGAGAAAGATTCTTTACCAGGGAAGGAAAAAAAGGTGATAACTATGACGTTTTTTTTTTTTTTTTTTTTTTTTGGCCCCAGGTTGTTCTGGGAAGTGCTCTGAGCAAATATAATCTTTAGAATAAATTAAAAAAAAAAAAAAAATAAAACACACAAGAAAAACCACAAAAAAACCCAATGAAGACCCTTCACTTGTAGCAACTTTTTGGTCAGTTCTCTTTGTTTTGCCTTTGCTAGTACTCCTCATCTCAAAAAGAGAGAGGTTACCCTGGCACTGCACTACGTCTTGTGCTCCATAGCTGTGTTCCCTCTGGGTAGGCTAGATAACCTGTTACAGTTGCAGGAGGGCTTGCTCTGAAGCTGCTGAATGTTTTCCCTTAGAAAAGAAACTGGTGACCATTTATGTGAGAAGTTCTTGTGCCTCTGGCTTACCAGGAGAGTGCCCTTCTGTCATACGCAAGCACCGATCTGGTCCAAGAGTGTTTGCTCTGCTTTTGCTGAGATATGTGTTGTTGAAATCACCTTTCTCTTCTGTTGATTACGTTCTTTAGCAAAACATTGGCAGCATACCAAGGTAACTACTAAACTTCCTATTCTCCTTTGTCAGCTGCTGTCACTGGGCTGTGAACACCTGCAAGCTGCCAAAACAACTTTTGTGAGTGGTAGAAGGAACTAGACTGGGAATCCTTTCATCTTCTGGCTCCCAGCACACAGCTCACACCTCCATCGGGGCAGCCCTCAGGGTGGGGATCCTGCGTCCCCCCCGGGCGGGAGGAAAGGGAAGCACAGCCCACCTTCCTCCTGCTTTTCCTGTAGCTCCAGGGAACCATTCCAACACACCTTGTTATGACTTTAGCTCTTGAGGTCTTGGCAGTGATAGGGAGCCAAGCCCAAGTGCTTTCTGACTCTTCCCTGCACAAGGTGACATTCTCCTGCTGCTCCGTTAGTCTTGTATCTTCACTGGTTGTGTGTGCACCTTTACTTACACCTGCCTGTGTTCATGTGCCTCATTTGCTTTACAGGATAGATACACAAGGAGGTTGAATTAATTTTGCACAGGCAGCCAGAAACCAGATATTTCTTAGCTTTAACTAAGTTGATTTTACAATCTAAGTAACATATTTCAGTGCATGGTTGGGGTGGTGATGATATTTATGGTATTTATTTATGGTCACTGCGGTGGCATCCAAGAATATTCTTCTGGAGGAGCTTGTCACTGCTGTGCTGACTGCTGTACAGGCAGAAATGAAGAAACTTCTGTCGTGAGTGGGTTTCAGGATGAGAATAAATGATATGTGATAAATGATAAGACATGGAGAGGGGAGATGAGCATTCAAATATGCTAAGCTTGATATATGTTTGCATTTGAAAATGATCCTGACTAACTGCAGTTCATTTTCATTCTAACCATATTTAGTTGTCTAATTTTTTTGGAATTGCTTCAGCGCATATTGGTCTAGGTCAAAGAAAATGTAAAAGTACGAGCTTCAGGTTCCATGGAAATAGAATAATGTTTTGTCGAAAGTAATTTGTGTTCTCAAATGACTGAAAGCAGAATCGATAATACCGTGTACCTAAGCTGTGTTGCAAGCTGGTGTCAAAATTTAAAAATGCAGTATTAATTAATACAAAGGCAAAAGAAAACCAGAAAGAAGTATATCTTAGCCAGTGAAGAAAAAGTAGTTTAATTTGCAGGTTTTTTTTGTTTTTTTTTTTTTTTTTTTTTTTTGTAGGGTGGAGAGATGTACAAAAGGGCTGTTTCGACAGGTAGGAGAGAGGAGGAAGCTCTGTCTGGGAAAGCAGCAGGGCTGTAGTGGTTAGTGGAAGGATCAGCAAGGGCTGGCAGAGTAAGTTGTCTCATGACCTGTGGGAAGATAGCACAGTTTAAGTTGGTATTTAAAAAGCTTTTTAGAAGAATCTTGACCTTAAGATGACTGAATGAAATTTGGGCTTGCGGTTGGTCTTCGTTGCGTGTGTGAAAATGTACTTTGTTTTCTGCTCCTTGGAAACTTGGTACATAAAAAGCAAAAAGATGACACCTAAATAGGCACGCACTTACAGAAGGTGTGGATGACTTAAAGGCAGGTGGAGTTAGGCCTTTGACGTGATCAGGCAAAAACTGAGTGTGTTGAGGGAAGAACTTCTTTCAATTTTTGCTCTGTGAAATCTCTTCTGTCTGCTTGCTGAACCACTTATGTTCCTCTTGTATGTTTTGCTTTCTGTCGTTCAGGCTCCAGGAGGACACAGTCCAAAGACTCAAAATGGACTTTTGAGTCCTCCACAGGAAGAAAAGCTCAGCAATAGTCAAACCTCGCTTTATGAAATGTTGCAAGAGAAAGGAAGATGGGGCGGAGTGAGTCTGGATCAATCAGCTCTCCTTCCGCTGAGGTTCAAAAACATCAGAGAAAAGACAGATGCTCATTTTGTGGATGTGATTAAAGAAGACAGGTAAGGAAAATCAAGCTGTACAGTGTAAAATTGTATAAAGGAGAGAAGGCAGTAATAGGGGTCCCATATCTTTAATCTTTGTGTGCTTTTTGTCTAATGTCAATAATACTTGTTAACATATAACATGTCGTATGTTTTCTGATCTTAGTCTATATTCTGTTTAAACTACAGTAGGAACTTGATGTCAGAAACATTCTGCTCAGGAATATGTAAAGCCAGGTTTTTCATCATTCCGGGGTGAACAGTCATTCTTCAGTCGAGTCTTCAAAAAGGAAAAATACTCTTTAAATGACTTGTCACGAAGTTGAACTCTTATCTTTACATTCAGAAGTCCTCTTAATGCACATAGTATTTACATTCCTCTGCAGTTAAAAGTGTAACATAAAATCTGAACCACAAAACTCACATTTTTGTATAGCAAAAGAACAACATCTGGTAACATTGTGTGACTGACTAATGCCTAGAAATCATACTGGGCTTGGAAGCAGAATTAATAGGAGCGAATTCTCATGGACCTACTACCTACCTACAGCATTTTGTAAAGTTAGATTCTCTCTCTGTTTCAAACAAAAAAACTTACTTTGAGCAGGGGAAAATATGTTCTCTAAAACTCAGTGGTGTGTGATTTTTGTAAACACACCACCATATCTCCCTTACTATGGCAGCGACTTGACTGGATCAACTAAACAGATAACTTGAGTTTGTTATTATGTATGGCTATTCTTATTTTTGTGTCACTGCTTCCACTCAGATTAACTGAAAACATGACTAAAGCAGGGAGGTGTGAGAGGGAGGGGCACCAGTCCCTCTCCAGTCTCTTCTCTGGATTTTTTCAGATTACTTTTCTCCTGTGGCCAACTTCAATTAAAATTTAGGTTCCTCTTTTTTTTTTTTTTCCTCCTATGTGTGTTCTGTCATTAGTGGCTGAGAATAGGTATTTAGCTGATATTTTCAAATATTAGAAGACAGAAGGATTGGGAAAGTCCAAATGTTGGCAGAAATCAGCAAGAACAAATTGGATTTTTGTTTAAAAAATAACTAGCATGCTGCAAATTCTAAGTTATAGAAGTAGCTTAATTTATGCTGTTGGTTTGCTGAAGATACCCAGCTCAAGCTCTTGTATTCCTGGTGCTTTCCTCCTCCACTTACAAAATGGATAATTCTTTCTGATTCAGGAAAAGGAAAAAGTAGGACCGAGATTTGGTATCAGTCAAAGCCTAGCATTTTTTTTTTGTCTCAATTAAATATCATCATTACCATATTAAGTGGGCCATTTCTTGTTGCCAGGGAGACTTCTCTGCTGAGTTCAGTTCATGTAAACATAACTTTCCAAAAATAATCTTCTGATTAATTAGGTCTATGCAAAATGGTTTAAGCCTACCGTTTTACATTAATCCTTTTTAACATTTCTCAGTGTGAAGTTATATGTAATAAGTCATTTTAAAAACATTCTTCATCCCCTACTGTAAAACATAATATATTGTTGGTCTCGACAGATCGAGGATCTGTGAGGATGTTTGAATGGGAAATTTGAGTTTTCTCAAGGAGGGGTTGAAGTCCAAACTTCCCCTTGGTCATCTTACGTGAAACCCCATTCGCAATAATAATACTGGAGTTTTGCTGCTTTGGTTTTATGTTACTGCAAACCCAGCAGCAGCAAAGCGTGAGCTTCCCCTAGCATTGGGCAGCGATTTCCACTGTGGTGCACGATGCTGGTGTTCTGATCTGTGACATAAATTTGTATTAACAGAAAGTGCCTAACCCAGATAATGGTGATAAGGTGCATAAATTAATCATGCAGGCTTCCTGTACAGCTGGGAAGAGTTAAATGTATCCTAGGGAGGATTCAGGAGCCTGTACACTGCATTGGGAAGCTGCCTAGGGCTAGCCTGGAGGAAATGCTGGACACTGGTGCTATTTTTCATTTCCCAGCCTCTTTCTAGGGTTTAGGTGGGTGGCTGAGAGTTTCATGAATGGCCGTAGGTCTCTTTGCGTGCCTTGGAACTGATACCTCAGCACGGTTCCAGTTGTCTTTAAAAAGAATAATAATAAAACCAGTGTTAGTGTGGCACGTTTGTATTATTGCATTCTAAAAGAATCCTTTTCATAGCAGTTATCAGTTTGCATCTTTTTACAACTTGATTATATATATTTGGCAAACAGTGTATAGTTTGAGCTTTGACTCTGGCTTGACTACAACCACTATAAAAATACCGTGCTTTGTTCATTGTAATCTGCATGTTACTGTGTATTTTAAAAGAAAACTATAGTGTATGAGTACAAAATGTTTAAACTAAATTTCATTGGGAATACCCTCAAAGGATTCTTGCTTTTTAGATTTTTGTTTCCAAGAAAAATTACATATTCCTTAGGTTGTAAACCTTTTGACGTACAAGAAACAAGTACTCGTGCGCTAATCAGGACAGTACTTAGAAATGATCTCTTTAGACTTACAGAGCAGAGTCCCCCCAGAAGCTAGGGTCTGTGCAGCCCTTCATCCCCCCCTTGGGTCAGTTTCCTGTTTAAATACTTCTAAAACTTGTTTGTTTCTTTCATCTCCCACTTCCCAGTCTTGCTTGCTTCAGGGAAAAGAGAAATCACTTGTGCTGGGGAGGCACAGTGCCTCCTGGGAAGCAGATCAGGTACTTGACTGTGTTTAGTCAACTAAACTGGGTTCTTCCTCTTTGAGGCAGACGACTATTGACATGGAGTTGGACTGGCGCGGTACAGCTGGCTGACATCAGAAATGCTGCCTTTGCCCTGGTTTCGTCGTGTTAGACCTTCTGTTTTGTGCTGCACTGGCAAACTGGATTGCTCTTCCTACATCCTTAGACCATCGCAGCTCCAGCACATCACCACCATACTCTGTTGAGCTTCCCTGGAGGAAGAAAGTGAATTCAACAATATTTAACAAAAAAACCCAAACCAAAAACAAAGCAAAAAACCAAACCCGAAAAACCAAACTTGCGAAATTCGTATTATAAGATGTTCTTAGAAACATCTAAGAGAGGTGAGGGACAGAAGACAAGGAAGAATGAAAGAGAGAAGGAGGACTCAAGTGAATGTGTCCTGTCATTACTTCAGAGTATCCTGATGTTTTTAATATATGGGCCAAGGCCAGAATGTTTAAAGGTTATAAAGTATCTGCCATGTTCATGGTTGAAGTCTTTTGTCTTCTCGAGCTTCAGTCTAAGAGCGTGTGTTTGGTTGGTCTTGCATCTCGAGAAAAAAATGCTTCCCACATGCCATCTTGTGCTGGGGAGCTTGTACTTGCAAAAAACCTCTTTGCCGGGGGTCCAAGAAAACCCACCACCAACACAAAGCAAAAACAAGCAAACAAAAAAGGATTCAGGCACAGATGAGCTCTGTAGGACCTTTCGGTTCTTCACCTGCTTGGAATTTGGTCTCATGTGCTTCTCTGTGGTTTTTGCTTAAGAGTTATCAACTGCAAAATAGTCCAGTCTAATTGTTGTTTCAATGCTGCAGTTTTGAAGGTAGGAATAGCACTTGGAAAGACCCTGCCCCATTTCACATTCTACAGCAATTTAAAAAACAGTTAGTTCACTGTAAATAGCAAGTGGTATTGTTTGCTTGAAAATGAAAGGAGGTTCACAGCAAGAGTGTGTGTTCTGAAGTCTCAGATGAGGAGTGCACAGAAGAGAGGGTGACGGGCTATCCCAGCAGTAAATGGCATGAGCAGGCATGACCTTACTCTGTGACCATGGGCACAAAGCACTCAGTGCTCTGTAAGTTGAGTCCTTTCAGCTCTTTGACACCTGCTAGAGAAAGAAAAGGGTTGCAGATCAAGTGCCACAGCTGTCATTAGAAGACTTCTTTCATAAACCTCTTACAACTAATGTAAAACTCAAAAAATGTTCTATTTTTGCTCCAGAGGGTGGGGAATAGAAACAACTTTTTAATGATTGAGGCCCTCTTTTATGGTTTGTGGGTTTGGGTTGTNGTTCGTTAGTCCTAGTGAGCTAGTTTCATTTTTTATCAGTGCCTTCGTTGATGATTCTGGTGATTTCAAACCTGTTTCAGAAGTAAATTCAAGCAATCTGTCTCCTCAGGTTCCGTTTCTCTGCAGCCCGGATCACTAAGGGAACATTCCCAGTTGAGTTACTGAGTTATTTTAGTGTTTTTGAAATAACAAGAAAGTGCTGTTTTCTAAAATGGACAATGTTTTTTTTTCCCAACAATTTGTCACTTTTGTCATCCTTGGCTTGTTTTGAACAACAGAATTCTACCTAAGACGCAAATATCCTGCGGCCACGCATCTCCTAAGGTTGTGTCTCTGTAGCAGCAATTAACCTTTACTGTTTGCTGGCTTATATTACAATTATCTGTAGTCATCTGCAGTTATAGCTGTTAAGTTTCTGGAAGGACTTGTTAGTCTCTTCCTAAAAATTTGAAAGTTTGCTTTCTCATTTTTTTGTAAAATACTTCTTCTGACTGAGCGAGTAATGTGGACAAGGGGGTACCTCGGTGACCGAGAGCAAAGAAAAGCAGCAGGAACTTCAGAGCCAAGCGCCAGCATCCCTAGAAACAGAAACCGCAGAACGGGGGGCTCTGAAAGAGTTACAGCTGACTAAACTGATGCTGGTATCGTCTTTTCTCTTTAGCCTCATGAAAGACTACTTCTTTAAACCGCCTATTAACAAGCTGAGCCTGAACTTCTTGGATCAGGATTTGGAGATGACCTACAGGACGAGCTATCAGGAAGAGGTGTGTTTCTCCTGGCGTTAATTTCCTTCTGTAATCTGTCTAAGCAGCTGTCTGTCATTGTTTTTAACACATTTCATTGCAGTTGATGACAGGGGTCATGAAATGTCGCATGTGATTTACTACTTGGTATTGCTGCTTCTGCAAACAGTCTCCTTTCAGTTTACCTGTCTTGTGCCATGCCCTGAGCCTAGCCCACTGTTTAGGCTGGAAATAAATTTTCACAATCCACCAAGATACACTAACTACTTCTCACCTGCCTTTTCTCCATTTTCAGGTTAATGTTTTAAGGCTTTAGGCAGGCCAGAGAACCATGCTAAGGTGAAAGTAAAGGACCAAATACTACTCGTCTTCTCATCAAATATCCTAAGTTGAGAATGATAACTTTAAATTTGACTCTTGTTCATGTCACAGCTTCATGGTTATCCCTGTGGAACCCAAACCTGCTCTGAACTCAGATGTCATAAGTTCTGTAAGTGTGCTTCATTCAGAAACAGGCAGTTCAAAACACTCTGTAATTGTAAGGAACAGTGAGTAAATTGTGAGTAACTTGGTGCCTTCTTCAGGATTCTGCACTGAGTGTAAAAAGTCCTTAATCCCCTTGGAGGCTAATATTGCAGGCTTCCCGTGTCAGTAGGTATTCCTGCCTGGTTGATATAAACTAGCAAGATGGTTTTAAGTTTACATAGCGTGACATTAGGTGTCAGTACTAACTGAGGCTGCATTTTCACTGTAACTGAAAGGTTGCTGCCAAAAGAGGGCAATTTCTCTCCCCGCCTTGTTCCTGCTCCTTCCTGCTCCTTCTGATGGCTCTGGTGGTTATCAGGCTTCCCTGCTGTGAGCCAGTTCATTTTACTAACCTAGCATAAAATATTCATGTTTTGTTTTTCTGTTTGGGGCTTTTTCTTCTTCCATCTGGGTCTGTTTTCTGCTGTACTGAACCAGCAGCTCACAGGGAGGTTGGCAAGTGCCAGAGCCGGTGGAAGACAAGTGTCCGGCCGCAGGAAGGGGAATGGGCCCTTCCCTTCCAGTAGCGTTGAGCTATTAGTTTGGGTGATCCATCTGACAGAATTGCATCGTGAGAAACGTGGGTGTTGATTTCTTTTCTTCCCAGTATGCCCTACATCTGAGGGCAGGAAGCATTTGTGCTTCTGCTGCCCATTGCTTTCTGTTCACGGGCTGCTCTCTGTTCTGGGCAGCATTGTCACGTTGTCCTTAGCAATAGACCCTATTTGCTTGTTTTCCAATGTGTACAAATGAGACCTAACCTTTTTTTTTTTTTTTTTTTTTTAACAAAGGGAAGCGTAGTTGTGTTGCAGTTCAGTTTGTTCACTTGTTCAGAAGCTCCATGCTCATCCTGCAACACTGTATTCTAGCGGTATCTCTGAATAAAGCTCGTGGAGCAACAACAGGGAGAAATTTCCTGTGGTATATAGCCTGCAAAATTTGCACAAACGATACAGAAAATAATAGATCAAGTTCTTTCCAATGGAAAGATTGGAAAGAGAAGTGAAGCAGTGATAGTCAAGCATGTACAGATTGACCTATTAATGTGGATGTGTAGGAAATTCATAGAAGGAGCAGGAATGTGGTCTGTGTGTTTTGTTAGTGGCAAGCTATTAATTTGAAAATGATTATGTAAACCTCCCTGGAAATGGGAATCTTCACTCTGTAATAGTAACTGCAGCATTGGTGCAAGACCTGTCAAAGCCTTAATATTAGCATAGTACTGGTCCAAAACAACAACAACAACAAATCTTCTCTTAGAGAGTGAAAGCATTTGTCAGCACTGCTGGTTCTTTAATTGCCTTGCAGTAAACTGTTGCTGAAAGTAGCTTCCAACACCACTGAATTCACCTCTAATTACACTGTGCCAGCTGCATGCTTGGTTTGTGATCATTCTCTGTAAGCGGCTCTACTTCCCAAGAGCTTGCTTGGCCTGTTCGTGTTTGGAAATTAAGGCACTACTTAACACTGTTAGGGCATCCTTAATGCTGTCACTTCAGGATACAGTGCTGCTTTCCGTAATTCAATTTATGTGACTTTCTGTGTGGACTAGCAGGATTCTGCTACAGTTCAGATTAAAAGGTAATTTTGGCACTGAAATGATGCTAGCTGAATTTATTAGGTTGCAGAGAGGTACAAATGAGGAACAAGTTCATTTTCCAATATTGCTGAGTGCAGATAGTGTTCTGAGGAGCAAAAGAAATTTCCAAATTAAACCACAGTACTCAAACTGGGCTACTTCATGGCAATATTGATAACATACTTTTTGTTTTTCTTTGGAACTTGCTTTCTGTGGTCCCTTGGGCAGATAGAAACACTCATAAGACTGGGCTCATCTGAGTAAGCCAGGATGTGGAGCTCATGATCTAGTTTTCAGCTGGACTGGCCAAAGTAGCACACAGCACAGCTGCGCAAGCACTGGGGCCAGGACAAGATGGGATGGGAATGTGTGGTAAGGAGTTATGGAAGAACAGAACTTGATGTCCTGGGCTCTGATCAATTCAGATTACATAGCGTCCTGATTGCTGCTTTTAATCTGGTCCGAAAGGGAGATGTGAACTCTGCCATGGACAAGTGACTGTTTTTGTGGAGTGGTGTTTGGAGGGTTTTCTTAAAGAACCATTGGAGCTAAAAGGTTTATTGTAAAATATATTATTATTTTAAATGAAAATCCTTGAAGAAAACTTTTTATAGCTTTTTCTGCTAGTAATTATGGTTTTTATATTTCTTTGCATAGAATAGGCAGTTTTCGTATGTTTTATTTCTGTATCATAATATTCTGTAAAATCACCCCAGACCCAGGGGCTGCGCTGCCAGTACTTTTTTTCCGACACAGACTTATTCTCAGGGAACTGGAACTGTGATAGCCATTGAACTACCTCTTCTGTTTCTTGTTTCAAAACAGTACTTACGTTGGATTAATGAAGTGGCAAAAAGTTCTGTACTGCCTTTTTTTTTTTT
>WAAD01039264.1:112479-165980 GCA_013389945.1 Fregata magnificens
TCTGTTTTTTTTTTCAAAACAGTACTTTCGTTGGATTAATGAAATGGCAAAAAGTTTTTTTCTGCCTTTTTTTTTTTTTTTTTTTTTTGGTGAGCTGCTGTTTATGGTACCGTTGAATTCGGCAAAAGAGCATTTATTCATTTTCATCCCTTCCCTCAATCCCTGTATTCCACACAGGTTAAAAAGAATGCTCCAGTGAAGACATTTGCCAGCGCTACCTTCAGCTCGCTCCTGGACGTGTTCCTCTCCACCACAGTCTTCCTCATACTCTCTATCACGTGTTTCCTGAAACACGGGATGGTCGCATCCCCTCCACCACCTGCAGCAGTCGTGGTGTTCATCATCGCCATCCTGCTAGAGGTGCTGTCCCTTGTCATCTCAATTAGGTAAATAAAGCGTAAGAAAGTCTTGAAATAGCAGTGAGAACTGAAATGGTGGCTGGCTTGGGAACATTTTGTTTGACAGCATCCCAGGAACTCACTTGGACGGTCGGTAATATTTGGAGAACAGTGTTAGCGAAGCCAAGAAGTCTTGTGGCAGATCTTGTGCAAAAAGAGGTCTAGCTACAGAAATTGGAGGAGAGAAAGGTGACTGATAGAGGCCACTTAAGGAAGCGGAATCTGCATGCCATGCCTGCCCCTGCTTATTGTCCCTTGGGGTGTCACACACAACTGGATATCTTCTCCCATCAGAGGACCATCAGAATGAGGGAATTCAAACAGAAAACTTCTATCTGTTCTTCAGAAAAAAAAATCCCCGCCTTTAAATTCCTAGATAAAAGTATGCCACTCTGGTGTTAAAATGGAAATAATTTATCAGAAATGCAAAGAGCAATCCTTTTCTCAAAAAAAAAAAAAAAAAAAAAGTCACATTGCATCTGTACAGAATTCGTTTTCTTAATGATCTCTATTTCAAGTCTCGTAGGTTTAATATTCAAATAGTTTGTGGGTTTTTTCTGTTTGACACATAATTGGAGTTCAGCATTTGCCCCGAGTCCTGGGCTGCGTGACAGTCAGCTGCTGCTTGAGAAGGGAAGGTGCACTAGTTTGTCTCTGCAGAAAGGGCGGCTTCGCAGGACACTGCTCAGCAGTGCCAGCCCCCACGCTGCCTCTTCGCAGCCCACAGCAAAGAATCCCCTAGTCCCTGAATTCTTAAATGTGTCCCTGCAACCCCTGCACCTCAACCTCTCCTGTGCCCTGGGAGGTGAGGCTTGGCTGCAGATGCAGATACCTGATATTTAACTGTGACTTTTCATCCCTGACTTGTATCCAGCCACCCAGAGGATGTGCGTTCTGGACTTCTAGGACGCTTGCGGGCCCTACCCCGGCATTTGTAACTAGTCGGTGAGCGGTTACTGTGTGGTTCCTACATAACGTGGGGCTTCCCCCAGGCAGGCTGGAGTTACTAACACATTCAAGTGTAGCAGAAGACTGCAGTTGTACATGCATTCAGTAAAGCTCATGCCCTCCTGGGTGTGTTGTCTGATTTATATAGATACCACGTGTAACCTGTTATTAACCCAGATGATAGACCCAATAATAAGTTGTTTGTCTATACTTGTGAGAGCAAGTTTATTCTGCCCTCCTCATCCCCCGTTTTCATGGCACTTCCTTCTGAAACAAGAGCATGTTGTAAGGGTGGTGTGTGGAAATGTGTGTCCTCACTTGTAGTTCTGCAAATCTATCAGGTATGTGTAAATTAAAATGCTTTTTTAATTACAAGTTAGAAGCAATTCTGCTGTTGTTTCAAAAGAAATAAGAGATTGCAGTTTGCACACTTATTTTGACTTTTCAGGATCAAGGTAAAAAGTACTAAATGAGTACTTCAGTCACCGAAGCAAGCTCGTAACTCAGTGTGCGTATAAACGTATGCAAGCATATTTATGTGAAAGCTGGCATTTAGGAGTAAAGAGGTGTAATTTACGAACAATGGAAATGCTTTTAAGGATAGTATTTCTTAGCAGGTGTATTTGATTGTTGCAGTTTGAATAGTACTGTAGTTCTGGAGTTTTTAGAAAAATCTGGAAATTCAGAAAGTGTTAAGACCTATACTGGGAGATGGTTGAACTGGTAGGACTGTCATTCCAATGCATCCCAAACTGGATTAACTGCTGCTCTGTCCTCTTTCTTGCACCAGAAATGCATCTTCCCCTTTGCAGAACAGTTTCTGTACTCTCTTGTGGGTGGGGGGGAAGGTTTTTTTGTCAATTTAATGTGCCTGGGCAGCTCTTTCATCGCACCAGGCAGGATAGTAGGAAGGCAGCAGTGAGCAGGTAGTCTGGGTTTGGTGGCCATGGCATTGTATCCTTGCATTTGTTCAGCTCTGAACAACCCAACCACCACTTTGCAGAAGAGCTGGTTTCTGCTATTCAGATATGTTTGGAGAAAATTTGTGTTCATTCACCTTGCAGGCACCTTATCAAAATACTCCATTTTAATATTTTTAAATTCATGCTTGTTCCCACTTGTTTTTCCAATGCTACATTGCATTTGCCTTTTTCTTATTTTGTACATTATAAAAAAATATTGCTATAATCTTAGAAATCTTTGTATGTAGGTACATAAGGTTTTATTTCCGTCTTGTTCTGTAGCTGGTGGTTTATGGGTTTCTTAAGGAGAAGGAAAATTGTTGTTTTCAATATGCTATCTATATAGTCAGGAATTTGCACAGTGGTTTTGTCTTCCTGAGCCGTGTACGGCTGTACACAGGTTTAGCTTCATTGCAGCACTATATGGAGAGCCATGCTCTCTGGTAGTGAGCCTGGGCCATTACCAAGGTGAGTTTAAGTGGCTTTATAATGTTTTCTTAACACTATTTGGTTTTGCCGCTGACATTTCTAATATTTTCATGAGACTACGTTGGCTTAAAGCCTGAATTCTACTTTCTAAGGTGGCTTGAATGCCTCATTGAAATTCAGTGAGATTTAAAAAGCAAATGTTTCAGTATGACTCCTAAGTCTTAGAAGTATATATTTTTTAACATTAATCATTCTTTTGTGCTTAATTCTGATTTGAAAAACAGGTTGAGAAACCTCTCACATTGTGAAGAACACCTGTAGCCAGCCTTCAAAACTCGCGTAGTCCCACCTGGCGTAGTAATAACAGATTTTCAGTAAACACTGGACTGACAGCATGCGGGGCTGTCTTTATCCTAACGGGCACTCACAGGAGGTTTGGGCACGCAGGGAATATTGCAGTTCCTGCACAGCTACTACGGGTGCAGATGATCGGTGGTTGCTAGCACTTGCTGCATTCATTGGAGTCAAGATGGCCATGAATCTCAAGACCCCACAAATTCTCATGGCTAGTTTGGGAAACAGGAATCGCTGGATGGGATAAGCGATTGCTGCCCTTCCCTGCCCTCCATCAAACTGGCAGTTGAGGAGTGGGGATGTAGGAATCAAGTCACCAGGGATCCCTTGCTACTGGAGCCCCTGTTGTGCAAGTGAGAGACGTGTTGCTCCTTTCTTTTGCTGGGAGGGAAGTGTCTGCAAGTCACTCTGTATTTACTCCACAGTTACAAGCAATTGATTCTCAGGAACTTATTACCATGCGCTCACATTCGTGATCTTTCCTCTACTAATGGGGTATAATTTGTATTCGGCTTACCTCTGATCATTGCATCTAAGGTAACACTTCAGTAAATCTCATAAAGTACAAAACAGGATCATCTCAGATCAGAGTGGATCTTACCCAGGTTACCTTCTTGAAAATAGCCTCATACTATACACTGAAAAAGAGCAGTCTTTGTAGATGCAAATCTCAGAAGCTTTCTGGTAGGCTTTTGGTTTTAAATGTAATGGCAGTGGCGTATTTGGGGGGGACTTTTGTAGGAAAAGGTATCTGTTTTGGCTTGGAGGGGGTTTTTTTGATTTGAATTTGTAATACGTATTTTCTTTATAGCAAATGCATAAAATATGCTTTTGGGCCGCTCCGGTCTCCACAATCTGAGGCACACGCCTCTGTACAGTTCCCTTGAGCAGAAAGAAGAAAATCGTCTTTTTCCTTTTCAAATCCTCTTCAAAGTGAGGACTGCTCGCTCTGACCGCTTGTTCTGCACAGAAACGGTGCAGAACTTCCTGTGCAGAAATGTCATCCCAAATGACAATCACAGAATACCACCGAGATATCTTAAGGGAGGAGATTGGACTACAATGCTGGGCACAATCCCAGAATTTCAGGAAAAGGGATTATTTTAGGACCAGAAAATTCTTGCCTAAGTTTCTCATTGTATTTTCATTATCGTGATGCGAAACACCCTGCTTTTAAATCAGTCTAGCTTTTAATTGAATCCAGGACTCAGCCTAGGAAGCACTCGCTACAGCTCTTGTGGCTAAGACCTTTAGTCCAGCTGCAGGAGTGGGAGAGGAGAGCACTATCAGTGCCTGTGCGATGAGAAACAAGTTAAAACTTTTAAGTTCCAGAAGAGCAGAAGTCCTCATGGAGCAGGGCTTACAAGGGAGAAGGATGTTTTGATTCCTCTAAAGTGTCTGATAATAAATTATTGGAGTATCTATAGATGAGGGTCCCACTGTTATCACAAGTGCCACTCTAATTGTATAAAGCTGCACGCAAAAAATGGTGCTTCATTTGTAAGCACGTGGAAGATGTCATCTCCTGTTCTGTAAATGTAGCGCACAGAATGTCCTTCTGCCCCCTTGAAATGTGACTGCTTTGACTTTCATGAGTTCATGTGAAGTGCAAGAGGTCCTAAAGTTCTGCTATTTTATAAAAACACCTTGGGAAATGTCCTTGAACATACAACAGTGGGTGAGCTTTCACTTGGGATTTTTAGGAGTGCTTCTGCAGGAATACAGGTAAAACACATCTGCCCACTAATTTAGCTGTAAATACAGGATTTTTGTTAACTAGATACTTTTGACATCTAGTTCTTGTTCTCGAGTAAAACTTGTTATAAATAAGTTTGTTTAAAAAAGAAAGTGTTGCTTTTGATAGCATCCTTCAGTCAAGACTTCTGAGTGAAGAGATGAGGCCAGAATAGTGGATATTTCGACCCTGTTCAGAAGAGTGGGAGGTGGGAGCATGTGATAAGTTGCTTCATGAATTCGGAAGTACCTTTCTAGGGGGCAAAAAAATATTTTCTGGATGAAGAAAGCAAGCAAGTACAATCAAAATGGTAGAATGGAAAACTGCTGTTGCCTGACTAAGCAAAACTGCCCTTTGCCTGGTACTTCACCTTCCCAGGGCTTGCTGAAGTAACACCCACGGTCTGTCTGCAGCTGGGACCCTGTGGCCAACCGGTTGGATCTTCTTAAATTCCGAGTGACCAGGAACAGAAATTGTTTTCTGCGACTAGAGCTTAATGAACCGGTTCTGTTAACAACATGACTGATACAGAGTATTGATGCAAGGGAAAACAATGTCTTCTGTTTGCCTATATTTATTTCTAACATCTGTGGCTTTGGTATTTAATATCCCACCAAATTGCTGCTATGCCAAAAGCTTTTGATTTGAACTATGGGAATTGATTTTAAACTGCCAGTAAATACAGAAATGATGGTAACATTCTCCATTCCCCATTAATCATTTATGTCAAAGTTACTAATTTGAACTCCAGCTTGTGTAAACATCTTGGATGCTTTAGCATTTAAGCCCTGTTGAGCTACCCACTGACACTGCGTTATTTACTGATACTGCCCTGTAGCCGTTAAATCTGTCTGCGGCTCTCATTGCTGTCGGGATTTAACGCACTTCTTCCTGTGATGCGAGGGTTGTGCTGTATTCACAGGCTTTCGCTGTTTTCTGAAGAATGAGATTTCAATCGTTTTAATTACAGAGTTGCAGAGCATTGCGATAAATACTGGATGGAAATTTAAAAAAAAAAAAAAAAAAAAAAANGTTGTCCTGGAATTTGCACTAGCTTTTTTGAAACATGCAGCTGCCTAAATAAAGAAGTGTCCTCATCGCAGGATTAACTGATCGGGTTCGCTGATGGATTTGTTGCTATAGTTCCCACAAGAATTTGTCCTGGCATGGAGGCTTGGCAAAAAAAAAAATATTTAAAAAAGCTTTCTGCACCGTGGAGTCCCTGTTGTGTGGGTTGGGGTGAGAGACATGAGCTGCACTGGGTATCTGCCACGCTTTGCGTGCCACAGAGCTGGTTTCTCTGCCAGCCTACATGGGAGCGACGTGGAAGATCACGCAGAGCGTGGGCAGAGGTGTCGCTGATCTGCCTTCTGAGAGACTGCCTTCTCCTGACTCTCCACCCAGCTGCCATGGGGGAGCGTGGGGATGGAGTTTGGCCCGGGGGGGTGCTTTGCGTTGGAGCCCGATTCGGTTTCCTTTCTCACAGTTCAGCCTTGTAAATGTTAATTCTAATTCGTAGGCTTTGGGAGAATCGAACTTTATTTTTAGAGGCATGAACTTGGGTGGCATTTTCAGAAGTACTCGATACTGGGCTAACTTGGCTGCCACTGAAGGCAGGGATAGTTCTGTCGTTGATGTTAGAGGCAACTGAGTTAGGACAGTATATGGCACTTTAGAAAACCCTATTCTTACCCTGTAGAGCTTTTTTTTTTTAGAATTTATTTTGCTTTATATACAATTTTTTAACTTCTGTGCTTTGGTGGAAATTCTTTTTTATGATGGAATATAGCTATAATTTTTGGTGTAAATGGAAGTCCATTAAACTAGGAACTACCAAATCTGTGAGCACCCTCTCGTGGGGTCCTGATGTATTACAGCGTCTTCCAGCCTGTTACCCCAAATTTCTCTTTTTCTATGCACTTAAGTATAATATCCAGTTTTTAATATATTAAATTAGAGAAGAGCTCTTGAAGCTTCAAAAAAGTGCTTGAGGTTGCGAAATTCACGGAAGTCTAGACCAGAGAATTAAAATATCATTCATAAACAATGCATATTTAAAGGTGTAGAGTAAGTGTCAAATTCACATAAAGAACTTTAAATTTATCCTGGTTTGTATCAAGCTTTTATCCAGCAGAATACCTTGTATTTTAGACAACAGTGTTAAAAAATCAGTGGATAGCCTTTCTCTTTTAAGATATAGGTAATATGGAATAATTTGTGTAACTTTGGAGATTGTGAATTTCATATTTAATGTGTGTGGTATTTATACTTTTTTTTTTTTAGCTGTGAGCATCTCTGTTCAAAAAAAAAAAGTAATTATTTGCTGTAGTCCACTGTTACAGTAGCAGAATTACCTGCCCAGACCAATTCTTATAATTACATACATCCACAACGAAATGGCTTTGAATGAAGCTAACTGTACTACGTTACCTTTTTATGCCTTCGTAAACATAATTAGAAACTTGAACAGCAGTCGCAGTTTTTCTAGAGTGACTAATGTTTTTGAGCTTTAAGAAGCGAGTTATCCTGTGGATTTGTTCCTGTAGATACATAACAGTTTTCTGTGCGATGTCCTCGAGCATTAAGCATCCTTTTACCTTTCCTTATTCATTTTAACAATTAGAAATGCTCTCATTTAAGAAGTATCTCCGTTAAACTGCTCTCCAGAGCTCTTCCAGTTGGCTCCTTCAGCACTTCACAGGTTTGGGCCATCGTTTTATCAGCAGCTTGAGGCAAGAACCGTTCCTTCCCGCATGCCTTGTGCGGAGCCAACTGGGTTGCTATGATAGATACCAACAGGCAAGCGGAGGAGCGTGTCAGCTGCCAGCTGGCCTCCGTGGTGCTCATCGCAACTGCTTCTCAGGCTCTGCTGCCTGCCGAGGGTGCCAGCTCTCAGCCCACACTCTTCTTTCCCTTCCCTAATGAGAGGGAACGGAGTCTGATTGCAGACGGGAACTTCTGTCGGGGTGGTTGTAACTGGGAGAACTGGTTTCAGTTGCAGTATAATGTTAAGATGGCATGGATTTGCACGGCCTCTGGGTGACTGATCTCTTAGCAAGGTATACAGCCCCGCTTTTCAAACATTTCTGGTGTTATTTTAAGTAATTTTTTTTTAACTTGTAAAATCTTCCCCTCTCCCCACCTCTTTCAGGCTAAATATTTATGAATGGAGAGAAGTCTTTCCTACGCTTACCTTCCAAGGCAGTGAAGTCTGGGTTTCGGTTTGTTTTCTCAAAGCCCCCCGTCCCACTTGCTCTCCCTCCCTTTGCTGGCACCCCTTGCCAGAGCAACCAACCAGTCATCTTTCAGCAAAGGTGGATTATTTCCTGAAATTACCAACAGGCGCTATGGCATGTAATGTGCTGTGATTGCTCATACAGTCCAAGTGAAGGATTTGAAGTTACATTATTACAGGTAAATTAGATGTATGAAGTGATGCGCTGAAATTAATGCCTCGGTCTGTGATTTCATTTGTTCCAGAATGGCGTTCTTTCTGGAGGAGGTGATGACTTGCACCAAGCGTCTCCTGGAGGTGATATCTGGCTGGCTGCCTCGACATTTTTTTGGTGCAATCCTGGTTTCTCTTCCAGCTCTTGCAGTTTTTTCACACTTCACCTCTGATTTTGAAACAAATATACATGTAAGTTGTCGAACTCTGTTTCATAATCTGATGTTTTGGATCTAACAAAGCTTGTTGCTTGCCTGCCGTCTTCTTTCACCTCCCTCATGCTTTACATCTGTTTGATACAGATCCCTTAGAGTGATAGGGCTTTTGTGTATGATGAAATGCCTAGTTTGTTATGTAAATACAGTCCCTTGCTTATTTGAAAACTCTCATACAAAAGAGGCGAGGGATACCTATAAATGCCTGCCTACATACCTACTTTTTCTTAGACCAAACACTTCTGCAGGTGTTTGTTCTAGATAATGTAAGTAGCGTATCTCAGACTTTTCATTACATGCATTCTGGTTTTGATTTAGAGTTTGTCGTCAGAGATGTTGTGTATACTTAAAAACTTTGCGTGCACATTAGTGAATCTGAACAGCGAGAACAGTATTAGCAGTGGATGGTTTTTCTTTGCAGAGTTAGATGGAGAAACTCAAAGGAGAGAGCTCTCAGTACATAGAAATGATTACCGTGCAGGGGCTGCGGCAATGCTTAAAGGAACACAATAGCTGTCTTCTGAAAAGGAACGGAAAGAAATTGGCATAGAAATTGGCCCGGCCACAGAAAGGTCCACAAGGGATTTGGTGTCTCCTTTAATAAAAACATTCAGAAGGGGAGAACAAGGGGTTAAATATTGAGGAGGGGGAAGAATAGTTCAATTTAAAGGCTAACTGTAGCATAAAATCAATGCTTAAAAACTGTTTGTGAATAAAATGGACTGGAACCGGAGATGAAAGTTTGTTTCTCTGCAAGTTTCTCTTAGGTAGCACAGTGTACGATCCTTCCTTTCCAGGATCTTCAGGGAACTGTGTTCCACAAATCTCTTGCTATTTCAGGGCGCTGGGTGTAGGTAATGACCAGACCCTCATCATTCTTCCTATCACAGTTTTGTTACTGGGTGTTGGGAAGTGTTTGTTGCGTGGGAATGTGTGGACCAGATGTTTTTTGGTCCTTCCTGGTTTAAACATACATTATTCCATGGTTATCACAGTCACAGAAGGGCGTATCTGATATTCTTTCACATCCCATCTTTAAAATCATTCTGCAGCTTTTACCTTTTGTGAATTTTAGTTAACTATTTTTAAGCTGTAATTTTTTTTTACCAGTTTAATGATGGTGGTCTTCCCTCATGACTACCAGTAAACTAATTGTAGGAATGTTTTCCTCACACTGAAGGGAGCTGAAAACCTTCAAATCTCTCAAATCTGGCCACTGATCATCATCCCATTCATCGCCATCCTTGATCATCTCTCCAGACGTTTAAAAATAATGTTGGAAGAACCATGTTGTTAGTGTATTCTCGATACCTGTTCGGATCAGGTTTTTAGTCTAAATGCTTCAGGCAGCAGCAGTAAGATGGTGGTGTTCATCACCAAACTCAGAATGAACTTTGCTTTCTTTCCTCTTGCAGGTCCTCCAGAGTCGTGGGGTTGTTGGCTCACTCTCCAAGAGATGTCCCAACTCGTCTTGTGCTCAGTGTTTCAGCAGTCATGGAGCTCTAGGAAATGGAGTCAGTCTATAGAGGGTCAGGTAAGTGTCATATTTTACTATGACATGGTTTTGCGAAGTTTTTTTTTATTCATAGCATTTTATACCCTCCCTGGATATAAAATAATTAAAATGAAAATTAACAAAAACAGCAATGAAAAAAAAAAAACTTTCCAAAGCCATGCATACATAGTAAAACACAGCACTTACTGACCCTCTATAGGCTGGCTTCATGCTGGGGCATCACTTGGAGTGAGAACCAGTGCTCTGCCACTTTAGGAGACCTGAAATGTGGGAAAAAAAGTAAGTTTTAATTATGTTTCTTTATGGACACTTCTGAAATTCCTTTTATCCATTCTTGAGTCATTTTAAAAAACAACTGTGCTTGTGGTTTAAAAATGGTAAATTATGTAAGGTTTTTTCCCATACACTGTGCCTACTTCTGAATCGCATGCTAATTTGTAATGCTACAGTATTGCTAATCTGCAGTCTCTGCACTTCAGCTGTAAAGGAAATTTAAAATGAGAGAGAAAGGGAGAGAATGATCGTTGGTACTGTAAAATGCAGTATATAGCTAAAACGGAACTCCGTAATGCAGTTGTGGATTCTCTGTTTTAGCTTGGATCGTCATGAATATTCTTGATAAAACCAAAATTTGCGCATCAGCTTGAGAGTTTTGACCACTGTAAGATTGTATCTCGGGGAAATGAAGACGTTCTGGGCAGTATATCCATCCTGCCCTTCCTTTTCTTTATCCAGTAAAGATGTGGAAAGGGAAAGATTTTGGAGATAGGGCCTTCGGAACAGAAAAAAACCCAAATTGTCCTTTTAAATTGGAACAAGTGGTGGTGTTACCGAGGATCAGTTGACAATGACTGATACCTGCCTTTTGTTATCAAAACAGATTTTTTTCTTATTTGAGTTCACCTGCTGCTGGCCAGTATGCTAAAGTCCTCTAAGAACTGTTTTTAAAGGTAGGCAGTTGGGTGAAGTTTTTGAGGGTGAATGCATTCCACATTTTCAATGTGGTGAAATTTTGACATTCAGTTTAAAATAGACAGAGTCTAACCCCAGCAACTGAGAGGAGGTTACCATGGATGTTTACCTTTTTTTTCTTTTTTTCCCCCTCTTTTTTCTTTTCTTTTGTTTTCTTTTTTTCCTTTTTTCTTTTTTCATTCTTTTCTTTTTCCTTTTCTTTTTCTTTTTTTTTTTTTTAATAAGAAGAGGCACTGAGCTTTTTGCAAAGGTAAGCTGAAGGTATTGAAAGTTACTGAAATAATGGTTGTGTAATGCAGTAATACAAAACTCCATTTAGGGAAAATTGTGACAAAGTACCTGACTGAAATTTTTTTTGCTCTTTGAAGGGAAGACCTCCATCTTTGAGTGCTGTCTCCTGATACAGACACTGTGAGGGATTACTTACTGTGCATATAATACAGATGAAATTAGATCCTTCTCTTTCATATCACACATTCTTTAATTTACGCTGGCATTTATGTGCAGAAGGGCTTCAGTCAGCAAGAGGAAGCTAACTCGCGCTCTCTCTCTTTGTTGCAGTACACCATGTTTATGTGTTGCGCGATTCTGATCACCATTGTGCAGTACTGTAACTTCTGCCAGCTTAGCTCCTGGATGAGATCTCTGTTGGCCACCGTAGTAGGAGCAGTGCTTCTCATTCTGCTCTACGTCTCCTTGTGTCCAGACAGGTGAGCATCACACCTTAGCACTCATAGACCGTGTTTTGGATGAACAAATTTGGTTTTCTCCACCAGTAAGTGAGGGTCTAATGCATTGTATTTTAGTATCTGCCATGAATTTCACCAGCATCTCAAACTTAATAATTTTATTTGGGAGGAGTTCTGCATTTCTTTAAGGATTTCAGGATGATATCTGACACTGTCCTCAACTGATGTGTTTCTAGGGCACACTTATTCTTATCAGGTCCATAGAATTGCCTTTCACTGATTGTTTGAAAATCTATTTTAATAAGAAATTTCTGAGGCATCGGTGGTGCCAGAGAGCCCAGTTGTTCCCCCACACCCTTCTGGATTTATTTCTGCCCTTAGGAACCATGTACCTTCTTTCCACCTCCTTCCTCAAGGGGTTTTCCACTGTGGAAGGCAGGTGCTTAGATTTAACAGGATTCTAATACCCTGTTTCCTTTCTCACTTTCCTGCCTTTTCAGAGGATGCTACAAGGCAGTAACCAGAGGAATCAAGTTAATGCAGTTTCTCTGCAATAACCTTAAGGCTTTTCAGTTTTTCCTCTGATAAGCAATTTTCCCCATAGGAGAACTTGTTTGCAGTATTCTCCTCGTATTTTCTTGCCAAGAGAGTCAAGGGAGTCCTTCCAGCCATCCACTCCTATTGTCAAAATTTTATAATCAACTTGCACTTCTCAGTGGCTTAAGAAATATCTTAGCCTTTGGCACTCTTACCACAGTGTGGACTTTGCAAGGACTTCTTATGCTAGATTATTCTAGTTCCTATCTTCAGAGGCCTGCTGAATCATATGGTGAAAAACATGAAAAAACCCCAAACAAACCAAAAGGTGTTTGCAGATACACGTTTTGTGTGAGTATTTAGCTTTTAGTCCCCTCTTCAGGTATCTTCCATGGTCTCTTTTAATCTTGGTCTAATTTATATTAAAAAAGACAGGGAGAATAAAAGTCACCCCTTGACGCCTGTTCACATCTGTAGTTTGGAAGTGGCTGTAAGGGTTGTAGGAAGAAAGTCTTTCCTTGGAAAAAAATAACTTGGAACTGGAGTCAGTTGACAAATGGTTTCTAAATCACATTAGATTAAAGAAAAATCCCTTTCTGGTCTCTCTGCAGAGCACTCGGGCAAGGAGTGCAGGACGTTTTTTTCTAGCTTCCGTGGAGGGACGTAGTGCTTAGATTCTGGATGCACCTCCCCTTTCTCGTCTTTGATTTGTCCCTTTGGCTTTAGTTGTCCAGCTTACCTAACATCGTCTCTCCTCCAGCACACTAAGTGACCCTCTCCCAGTAAGAAAGCTGACCTTCCACCCGTTGGCTTTTCCCCTTGTAACGCTGACAGTCATTGTCCAACCACCAGCTTCAGTGAGGAGTTAGCCTCAGGTTTGGTTTCTCAGGGAAGTTAGTGAAGAGCAAACCCTGGATGCCATTTCTTGACTCCCCTCCCTGGCTACTCCTCCGTAATTCCCCCCAAGCAGGGGTTCTTGCAGCTCATTCAGCTACACGCGTGCTAGCATGTCTGCATGGAGCTAGCGTGGCATCACGAGATGCTGGTTCACGGCAGAGCTTTTTAAAATAGGGTAATACAATGTGTTTGTAGTACCAAAAGTCTTCATACAAAGGTAGGCAGTGAAACCAAAGCGTGAAAAAGGTATCGTAGTGATTGACATTCCCTGGAGTGATTGTTTGAACAGACCTCTGTGCATCCATGTCAAAGGCGTTTTGTCACAGAAGAAAATCAGAAGGTTTGGTGCCATAATTGTAACTCCTAATTCCTTATTCAAAGACAAAATTTTAGAACAAATCATGTGTGTGACTACTAAATCAGCTTGTGCATAAGCTCTGTATTAAGACTGTGCAGAAAGACAGACACAAAACTTGGGGTTTTTCCCTGTGTTTCAACTTTTATTAAGGGACTGGGAAAGGCTGTTCCCAAGCAGAGCGGTGGAGAGCTTGCTGTTGTACCAGTTCATAGCATCAGCTTTTGCTGACTACTAAAGGGGTGGTATGAATGTTAAAGAAACATTATCTTAAGAAATTTTGCTAATGATAGCATATTTTTGCCTGTGGTTTGAATAGCGGTGACCATTAATGGGCAAAGTACAGAAATCATGGAATATGTTGTTATTTCATCTTTTAAAAATAAATATTTAAAGTAATAGACAGAGCTGTTCAACTGCAGATCTGAAAAAGTGATTTATAGAATTGATCGTGAACAAAAATAATACGGGTTGAATTAGTGAGACCCATAACTTTTATTTGTTAAGAAGAACTTTTTTGTTCCTCTCTTATCATTAGTCTGGGTAATATTTTTTGTCACAGTGGTAATTGCAGCTTTGTGTGCATCACCGGCAAATCCATTCTGCAGATTTCTTTGCTTCTTTTTCCAAAAGTAACTAATCCTGAGAGTTGTAATACTTGACTGCGGTAGAGAAGTTGTAGCGCAAGTAAACACAAAAATTGCCTGAACTACTTATTTTCTGTACTGGCATTTTCAAAAATAGGCTCTATATTTGTTTGGGGGTTTTTTTTGTTCGGGGGTGAGAGTGGGGTTTGGTTTTTTGTCAGGTGTTTTTTTTTTAAATATTTGTATTGTGTGGTCAGACAAGATGAAGGCATAAGTGGGTTTTAGAGTTCTGAAATAGCTTTTCCATGCTTCCAAGGTAAGAGTGGCTTGTTTAACAATTACTCGTTCCAGGCATCATCTTGACTGCATTATCATCAGTTACCCTTTAGAGGTGTTTGCATCTCTGTGTCTGACTGTGGTTGCTTCTTCCAAGCAAAAAGTGCAGACAAGTCACGTTCAAACAAAGTTTGTCTGAAGCTGATCAAGCGTGCAATGCAATTATTGGTCTTACGGTCTACATAATAGAAAAGTTTAAAATGCTAACTGAAATTCTGGCAGAAAGCTTTAACTTTCCTTCTGATATCAATGCTTTTTTATTTCAGCTCTGTGGAAACTTTTCATCTAGATTTGGCACAGAACTTTAGGTAAGCTTTGTATAAAATTACCATCTTTATGTCTAGGGATAGAAACATTTTCAGTCAATTGTATGTAGCAAAAGTTTGCATCCACAGTAATACACCTGGGAATTCAATAAATTGGTTCAGCAAGTTGTGTTTAAGCTCCTTGTGTACATAGTTTCCTTTACAGAGGGCTTGGTTATGACCAAAAATCATCAGAGAGCTGATGCTGCAGTCCCTGAGTTGTGTAATGCTATTTTCTTTTTAAATTTGATTTCTAGGAAATAGGACTATGGAGGAGCTATATAAAATAGCGTCTGTTTTTCTAGTAGTAGCAGTTTTTAAAGCATTATCTGTACATCGTGAGCTATTTATTTCATTTCCTCTGTTGATTTGCATCATTCAGAAGTGTGCTGAGTTGGATGCTCTCCACAGCTGGCCAGGTGAGAATTCCCTGTGGTAGAGGAGCTTCAGCTGAAAAAGCTGGCTGTGAAGCCAGCTGCCTTCACCGGGATGGAGGCGTGCTGGCGGTGACAGTCTGGGTGCTGTCTGCCACCCTGAGCTCGCTTAGGCAGAATAGCAAGTCATATCACTGAGAACAAATGACATTTTAGCCCCCAGACTTTTAAACAAACAAACAAAAATCTTTTCCTGGGTTATTAATAGCCCTTTATAAATACACACGTTAAAGATTCACTCTGATTATTTTAGTGTTGAATTTCTCATGGTTTTATTGCAAGTTTCGCAATACCATTTTTAAAGGGTTTTATTGGTCTTTGGTATTGGAAAAGTATGTGTTTGCTAATTACAGATTTGGGAGCAATACCGGGGCGATGTTGTACTTGATTGAACTGATGACCCTGTGAATATGTGACTCAGTAATTCATCTAAACAAATGTGTACTCAGGAGCATGTTGCTTTTACTGGGACTATGTATCAAAACAAAATTACTTTCTAAAAAATGTCATCTGCATGAATGCTATGGTAGTTCGGAAGACGTGTGGGTTTTAAGTACAGAGAGATGGTAACTGTGCTTTCATGTTAGATATTTATTCACCAAGAAGTTAGCACTTACTACAGTGCTGGTTTGGGTTTTTTGGTTTGGTTTTGGTTTTTTACATGGGTTTTTCCTTTTGTATGGCTTTGATTCACGGAAGATAACTTCATTTTCATAACAGAATTCCAGTTCACTAAATCCAGAATGGAAAGTTAAAGCCAAAAGAACAGAGGCGGCTTGATTTTTTTTGTAAACTAAAACACGGAAGGGAATTTGCTGAAAGGGCAATGTATGAAATATTAAAGCATGGTGATCACTGGACATAATGTCTTAGGATTAGCCTGAGTTTGGATCCTGAGGGGTTTATTATTAGTTTGTGAAATTGCCGAAGCTTTTGTGTTGCTCAGAATTACAAACGTCTTGCCCAGCACTGACAACAGCTTAGCAGGCTCCTGACCAGCTGCTAATCGCTAATAAATAATTCATTCTGCCTTAAATAATTGACAACCCAGTCTTCCGTTCAGTGACTATTCCTACATCATAATTTATTAGAAATCTGGCAAAACATTAGCTATCAAGTATTGTTTGCATGCAAATATTTTTCTTCCATAAATATATAACTTCTAACTCAGGACAAATAAAGGTAAAAGTGGATAAGAAACCAAACCATGCAGAAGATGTTATTGCAAACAGGCACAGAGCACTCTCTGCCTGCTTTGCAAATCCTAGCTTGTGATTTAAATACCAAATAAGGCAGTGACCAGAATGTCTGGCTCATTAAACATTCCTAAACTTCATTTAAACATTTCTAAACTTTATTTTAAACTTTTTATCATGAGATGTACTAGATTTGCACTTCGACTCTCATTCCTTCAGTTGGGGCAAAAAACGCCTGTATGTCGTGCGGGTGTTAATACTATGTAGCGCTGCCCTTTCTGCGTCGTGCGGGTGTTAATACTACGTAGCGCTGCCCTTTCTGCGTGTCGGCAGCAGTTTTGTCAGGTGAGTTGGTTGCTGTCTGTTTTAATGCAGGAACTGCGTCAGTCCAGCGTGATCTCTGTTAACAGTCCAGACTCCACTGATCTGAAGCTGCCCAAACTCCTAAATTGACACAATGCTTCTATGTGTTGGAAGTTAAAAGAGAGTTAATCCTATTCTGTTTCTACCATTAAGTTGCAACAGAATTTGGCTTCTCTCTTCGGGGCTCTTTTAATGTACGTTATTGAATACCACATTTCTAGAGTTCTGTGTCAACAGAATTTCCTCTTTCTCCTGGTGATGGACTGATAAAAAGTTGAAACTCCCTTACGCTAACAAACTCTTTTGCTGTTCCTTTCTCACAGAAATAAATAAATAAGGTTCCTTGCTCACCCCAGCAGCACAAAAGCTTTTCCTGTGTTTTAAGATGGCCAGGCAAACTTGCTTGTTTTGCATGCCTTTAATGAGGTTGTTCCCTTTTCTCGATCAAGAATTGAGGTAATTATTAATGTTGCATGGAAAGAGAGCTACTAGTAATGGTAATGAAGTCTTAGCACAAAGTTTCTCTCTGGACTGTCCACGCTATGCTCAATAAATCAAAATATGGAATTTGCCTTGTTTTCCAGACAGACCAGTTCTTCAGCCCGAAAGAGATACGACCGTAAACTTTGTCTTTTAAGCAGGAAATATTTCTCGTTTTCATTCATTTCTTATCTCAGAGCAGGTAGGGTGTATCATTTTCCAGTTTGTGACTGCTCGAGGAGGAACAGTGATAGGCCACTTGAGGTGGAAGACTAAAATCGCTTGGGGGGCGGGGGGGGTGGGATGTTATATGCATCCACTATATGTTCTTCATCGAAAGCAGCTGTTTGATTTCCCCTTTCCGCACTGTTCCGACATTGCATTCTTTTTTTAAGATTTAGCAGGCATGCATCCTCTTTAAATATAGCAAGATATCCAAATCCAAACATAGGTTACTGGCGCAGAAGCAAAATGGCTTTCCAAAAATCTTTATAAGTGGAAAGCCATTATCTTTATGATTTGTGATCAAGCCAAAGGAGATTCTATCTCCGGAGCTCTCACTTGTTCCATATTCAACACACAGCCTGGATGAAGATGCCAAGTTAATAGTTAGGCATCTGTGCCAGGAAGCACTTCACCAGTTTGAGTTAAAGGAACATTGTCGGCTTAAGTTTTCAATTTGAATGATTTTTAAAATTACTTTTCTGCTGCAGCACCTTATAAAAAGTAGAGCTTAAAAAGATCTGTGTTTGCGTGATCCTTTCTGTCGTAGGTGTGTGGGGTTTTTTTCCTTTTCATTCTAAAGGGTAGCTTCAGGTCATCTTTGCTAACTGACTGTGTAAGATGATTTGTAGCCCTGTAGGTCCTGTAACCTGGTCGCTGCAACGTTCAGAAATTGATTTCCAAATGAGTAAGATGTAATTGCTCCCTCCTTCAGGCTGGCATCGTGGCTTTTTGAACTAGTGCTTGTAGCAGCCGCATCGTGATCAAAAATGCCTGCTCTGGAAACGATACTGCACCTTCTTTCTTGAGATACTAACCCATTACCTTATTAATGAAATCAGGTCAGCTTACAAGTGAGTCACTCGTTTCACATGCAGATCTCTAAGGTTGTACACCCCCATGGGAAACAAGGTCAGGCCAGCGCTTGAGGAGATGATTGAGAGCTCGCAGATGCCAGTACTTCAGGAGTGGTGAATGGAAGGCAGCAGGTTTTTCTTAAAAGGCAGGTCTTGCGTTCAACACGAGCCACTTCTTGTAAAATTTGGGGTGCTTGCCTAATTCGTTAAAGAGTACTTTGAGGAGTATTTTGTACAATAAACTAAATAAAAAGCCTTTAATGACTTAAATAAATCCCTGTGGCAGCGATGTTTGATGTTAGAGCAGATTATCTGGATCACACTCGTAGTCTCAAAGGAGTAACATGTCATTGCTCAGATCCTCTAGCAGATCTCTTCCCACAAGATGACGGAAAATAACGAACTGTTCTGAAAAGAACCTGAATCGTACTCCTTAACTGAGATTCATTCCTCACCTTCTCCAGCCTTATTTATTCTCTAAGATCTTTTCTCTTACTTATCCTCCCCTCATTTTGTTTTATAAGCCCATCAAACCGGGAGGATATTCTGCCACCTGCAAAACAGGTAGCAAGGATTGTATTTCAGGAATCGTTACCATTCTAGTCATTAATAACTTAGCCTTTGTCTCAGTCTCTGGCTTGTCTTTCCCGGGAGAAAATGAATAGGCTCATAACAGAGGTTCGGTGGAGAAAAGTAGTTGTAAGGGAGAAAGGAAGGAGCCTTAGTACAGCAACGCACCAGCAGTTACGGGAGCCTGATTGTAGGGACCTATTCTGTGAGTTGGGAGTAATCTCCTCCTTTCATTCTTCCCTCGTGGTTTTTTTAATATCAAACCAATAAAATGAATATACCTTCGCTTCTCCTGGGACAATTGTATTTATGGTTGAAAACAAAAGGAGTGATTTTCAACATAATATGTGGTCTTAGCTTTAATCTGAAATTCAACCTCTAAGCGCTCTATTGTAAATATTTTATTTATGGGAAACTTTTTCTCCTGAAGGCTTTCTATGATAAAAGCTAATAGATACAAAGACCATAGCGCATACAAATGTTTTCAGAGATTGTGCACATTCATGTGTTTCACAACTGTGCTATGTTTTTGCTTCATCACACTTTTCTGTCAATCAAATATTTGAGAATGAACATTCAGAATAAGAAACCGGGTCCGTAATATAGCTCAATTGCTAAAATGTCTGCTTTGGTTTCAGAAGTGGGAGCATGTCCCCCATGGACGTAAAGAAACAAATTGAACTTAGAAATAGAGAAACAAATTTAGTCTTCTCTTCTTGAGGTGTCGCTACAGTTGTGCTTTGAGTTTTAATCTCTTTTGCTAACGTACCTCCATAAGAGAAATACAGACAGACACTGAGATACGGATTGCCTTTCTGTTTTTCAAGAAGAAAGGTTGATGCGATGCTTTCCTTTATCAAACCATCTCTTAACTTGAAAAACTTCAGCATGTGTCTGCTCATACCAAATCTTAAGCTTTGGCATAATTTTATAGAAAAAATTGCAGTTAAGTGAGTCCAGAAATCACTGCATGACAATCTGTCTGCGTTTAGACTTAGTTTCTAGGATTGCATAGGTGGTGTCTTCTCAGATTAAGTTGGTGTCTTTCCATCTCTCCAGAAAGTTGAGATTGTAGACTGCAGATGTCTCCTTGTTAAGGGTGGTTTGGCACTGGAAGCATCCTCCATCAGTGCTTCATAATCTGCACAGGCAGTTGACGAATTGTCAAAAGGATTTGAAATATTACTCTCAATCTATGTGAGACGTGACTTTTTTTTTTTTTTTTTTAAAAATCTTGGCACTTTGAGAAACTTTCTGTCTCCACCGTAAAAAGCTTCAGTGCTTATAATGTCCAAAAGATGTCAACCCAGAGCTCCATATTCTCTGCTTTCACGCAGGAGACACACACTTCTCCATGAAGTGTCTTGTACAGGGTTATCTTCTTCCAAAACCTTCATGTGTTAACGTTAAAGGCACATGGCAGAGGTTACTGGTCTTTGATGAGGAGACAAGGGAAAAGCACTAGGACTATATAAAGCAGATGCTTCTGAATATTGGAGGTAATTCCACAAAACTTACACACGCACCCCTCCTATCCAGATATACATGTGCATGCATACATCTAAACGCACACACAGGCGTTACTAAGCATTTTTCTATACATATTTACATGTAGTGCTTTTAGTTATATATTTCGATACAATGATAACTGTTTCCTTGGTGAAGTCCTTGAAATAGAACTACTGTGAAGGCTGGGCAATTTCTGTGTTGCTGAACCTGATGATATACCTTTAAGGAAGTACTCAGTGAGTTTAAGAATTAAATTAATTCTTTAGCATGCTTAACAGCAGATAAAGTTATTGAAGCCTATTTTATAATTTAGTATGTAACGTACACTTCCTCCACTTTTTTTCTAGAAAAGGAGTTTTAACTACAGAGCAGAAATGGCAGTGCCCTAACTCTGTGTTTTTAAATGCACCTTTCGTGTTCTTCCCTTTCTTCTGCTTCCAGCTCCAGAAAAAGTCCGTGCAACAGTTCGGTGCCAGATGACACAAAGAGGCCAGCAGACCTGATCGGTCAGGAAGTGATTTTGGTTTCCTTCCTTCTGCTCCTCCTGGTCTGGTTTCTGAATCGAGAGTTTGAGGTCAGTTACCGCCTCCACTACCATGGAGATGTGGAGGCTGATCTTCATCGCACCAAAATTCAGAGCATGAGGGATCAAGCCGACTGGTTGCTGAGGAATATTATTCCGTACCACGTGGCTGAGCAGTTGAAGGTTTCCCAGAGCTATTCCAAAAACCACGACAGCGGCGGAGTAATCTTTGCAAGCATTGTGAACTTCAGCGAGTTCTATGAGGAGAACTACGAAGGAGGCAAAGAGTGCTACAGAGTCCTGAATGAATTGATTGGGGATTTTGATGAGCTGCTAAGCAAAGCGCATTACAGCAGCATTGAGAAAATCAAAACGATTGGGGCAACCTACATGGCTGCTTCAGGACTGAACACCTCGCAGTGTCAGGACAACAACCATCCCCATGGACATTTGCAGACCCTTTTTGAATTTGCCAAAGAAATGATGCGAGTGGTGGATGACTTCAACAACAACATGCTGTGGTTTAATTTTAAACTTAGGATTGGCTTTAACCACGGCCCCCTCACTGCTGGGGTCATCGGCACCACCAAGTTGTTGTATGACATTTGGGGTGACACTGTGAACATTGCTAGCAGAATGGATACCACTGGCGTCGAGTGTCGTATACAGGTGAGTGAGGAGAGCTACCGCATCCTAAACAAGATGGGGTATGACTTTGACTATAGGGGGACAGTCAATGTGAAGGGGAAAGGTCAGATGAAGACCTACCTTTACCCAAAATGCATGGACAATGGGATCGTGCCACATCACCAGTTGTCTATATCTCCAGACATTCGGGTTCAAGTGGATGGCAGCATTGGGCGATCTCCGACGGATGAGATTGCCAACCTGGTGCCTTCTGTACAGAATTCTGATAAGATAGCCCATGGCACAGATAACTCAGAAACCAGGGACATCCTTCCTTCCACCAAGAAGCTACAGAAAGATGCAGTGCGAGCAGAGGAGAAGTGCAGGTTTGGCAAAGCCGCAGAGAAGACTGGCTGTGAGGAAGCGGGAACTGAGGAGGTCAATGAACTGACAAAGCTAAATATCTCTAAGAGTGTATGATGCACTGTCAGAGTTGCATGAAGTGCTCTGTCAATAGAAACGCAAAGACATTTGCAATTGGCAGTTTTCTTTTTCAAGAGAGACCTTCTCAACACCTGGGTTGTACGTTTGTTTTCATTTCAGCGCCTGATGCTGTGTGGATCACAGCTCTTCAGGGCTTTTTTTCATCCATCTCTCTCCTCCATGCCCCAAATCACATCCCAAGCTCCCCAGCTCCCTGTGCAACCATCTTACAGCTGAGTAGAGGATATTAAGTGCCTTCAGATATACTCCATTGGACTCCCTGTCAAGGTACAGAGGCCCCAAGTGAAATCATAGCTTTGGGTATTTATCTAATTTTAAAGAAAAGAAAAGCTGTGGTTATATCATTTTTATTGTTGTTTCTCACAAAACACTTTTTTTGCCTAATGCAACTCCTTGGGTTTTTTATATCTCTCTGAACAATATTTTACTGTTATCAGACCTTTTGTATGTAAACACACAGACAAATGTGCATGTATCTACCATATGAGACTGACGTAAAGTGCCAGTAACGTACCACAAAAGAATGTCTTGGCGAGGGGGTGACACAGTTTGACTTTGTGTTGGGCTGGAGGAGGAGTTCTGCAGTGGCTCAACATTTAGTTAGAGTAGGCTGAACAACTGCTGTAGTTTTATTCTCCTTTACCAATGCTTTCTTCAACCTTAATGTGCCATTGTGTGCTTTGGATACACTTCTTTTCCATATAGCCAATGAGTTACTGATATATGGGAATGGAATAAGGGTTCGGACTTCACCAGCTCTCAGGACAGGTTTCCAGAAGCAGACGAGTGACCGTGAGAGTGTTACAATTCAGGTCTTAGGAGTCTAAAGCAGTTTCACATTACTCCGTACCCTAGCTGAATTTGCAAAGGTAGGTGAAGTTGGTATCTCTAAGCTGGTCTGATTTGAGAGAGAGAGAAGCGAAATAAATGTTTTGGGGATGCCTTTATTTATTTATTTATTTTATTCCTGTTTTTATTTTGTTTGGTGGTTTTTGTGTGCATGTGCGGAAGGGATCAGGAGAGATGAATTGTTAATTGGTTTCATAAGAGTAATAAGATGGTGTTTCAGCCTCTTTGAACTACCAACCACTGTGAGGATGTTACCTAGGCAATATTTGTTTCAAAGCTGGTGAAACTTCCGAAGCCACCAAATGCAATTGAGTATCCCAGCTTCCCTCTGTACTGAGTCAATGGTGCTGCACAACATTGTTCAGGATTTCCCACACACACACTGTGCTTTTGCAGCAGGGAATAGAACAGCGTGCTCCCTGCGTGCCACTGAAAGCAGGAATAGGGAAGAGAGTCCTTTCTAGTGAGCTGAGAAGCACAATAATTTCCCAGTCCTGCAGATGACTCTGTGCAGGTCCCTGGGATCGGAGACCTGCGGGAGCACAGGAACCTGCTTGCACAGAGGCAACTGCAGAATGGGGGCCTTAGACTACACCAGTTTGCCCTCTGCACGCTTCCATCACCTCCTTCACTTACATTTGATGCCCTGCTTTGGGTAGTGTTAATTATTCAAATACTCCAGTTCAGCTAACTCCTTGTGACACCAAATAAAGCATTTTTATGCCCGAAATAAGTTCGTTAGCCAGGGAAGAGCTGGTGAAATGCAATGCTGTGCTGTCTGTGTATCGGTGTGGGTTTTAATTCTTTCTTTCCATCTGAACTAAAGTCAGAATATATTGATACTTCTTTTTGTTCCCTATGTGACTTTTGGAGTTTGAGTAATAAATATATACATTGTGAAGTTCCTATTCAGCTATTTGAGGTCCATCTACACTCCACGGTCAGCACGGAGCCCTTGAAGCCTTTGTCAAATGCAAATCTGTGAGATTTCTGGATCTCGGTTAGTTAAACAAGACTCTGCACGCTGTTGTCACAAAAGCTGCTGTTTATGCGCCTCTAAATTGCGTTTGATAGGAAAGCTATTTAAAATTAATCTTACCTGCTCAATCTGCCAGCACACAAAAAAACCAGGGGATTCTCATCCCCATACCCTTCTGCCATAGATGCTGTAGCCTGTTCGGGGGCTATTCCTGATGAGCAACAATATAAAGCTTTTATTAGTGCACAGTTTTACAGCAGCCTTCCTTCTCTGTAGATTAAAACTCATCCCCTTCTGCCCCTCTCCCCGTAGCGGGCTGCACTTCCAACTTTCAGGTAGTATGACTCTGCAAATACCTCTCGTATCCGAAGAATGTATTCTTGAAACCATTTTTAGGGTTCTCGTTTCAGTTAAGCGTGTGTCAGTATTTCTTTTCTTACAGTAGAGGAGTTGACGTGTCCAGAATTGTTTACATGCCTTCTAGTGTTATATTAGTGTCTCAAAGTCGTTCAAACCTTTCTCCCTTTCACTTTTCTCCCAATTTTGTAGACGACTCTACCCAGCATTTCTCTCTCATTGATCAGCTGTTTGTAACGGCAGAGTTCAGTCCAGACACGCCGGCTTCTCTCTCGCATGAGACACTGCACAATAACTAAACCTCCACCAGCAACAGCCCTGCATCCAGTGAGAGATTTGCACCCTGTGATTAAACCTGAAAGGAGAAGGTGCTGGAGTAGGGCCCCGGACCCAGAGCGCCTTCCTTCTCATTGTTCAAGCAATGCACTGCAGAATACAAAAGCCTCATCCTCCAGCCTATAAAGTAAATAACGCTCCCATGCTGTCGTGGTATGGTGCTGCGGGACTATTGTTGGTTTTCTGGTAATGTTAGAATACCAAAAAAAAAAAAAAAACCCCAGGGCCTCTTTTTTGTTGGCGCTAAGCAAATAAAATGACTGATGGCAGAAGTATTAGCGGACCCTGAAATCAAGGGCTGTTGTCTGCTCTGGGAACTGCCGGCGATGTTACTCTGCCTTAACTCTGAAGCTGGGAAAACACTCGTGAAAAGTTGTGTAACTAGTGGTACCCCTGTTTGCTTATTGCCACCAGGACAGCAGCAAGCGTGCAACAGCTGAGACTGCAGGTCTTCTTTCGGAGGTTTTAAATCTTCTCTTGATGCAGTGTAGTAGCGAAATCAAGAAGCTAAGCTCTCAGCGTACGGCTTGGATAGTGAGATTTTCCCAGGCACAAGGAGCAAGGAAATACCTGTTTTCTGTTGTAAAAGAGTGGGAGCTGAAGCTTTACACCTTCCCTTTACACCTTTGGAAGGATGTCCCAATACTCACAAAAATCACTCTGGAGGCGTTTTTAATGGCGTTGTGTGGTTCTGCGTTCCTCTCTGCAGCCACGACACGTGTGCGCTTGCAGGAGGCCTTGATCAAAGTTCATTTCATTAAAATATCTTTTGTGCTTGCTGTGTTAGTGCCAGCACAATTCAAACACGGTGTAAAAGTTGAGGAGTTGGCCAGGTACCTGGAAGCGTATTCTGCAAGAATAGTCGGTGCGTTGCTGCGCTTTCTGTTTTTAGGGGGTTTTAATGGTGATAATTTTAAAATTATCTGGGGCGGGGTGGGGGTGGGTGGAGATTGCTGAATATTTGCTAGCCCCGTGTTGCCTTCTGCCACGGTTCACTTGTGGGAGCTACTCTAGAGCGCAGAGTAATGAGGAATATGCTGCATATTTTCTGCAGTGTCATCTTAATCTGCTGCTAGCACACAAAAATGCTTATTTTTCTCCCAGCTACTTCTGCAAGAAGATTTCTCATTCAAAAACAAGTAAATGGCATTCCCATTGATTTACTTTTGGCATTTATGATTTTGAGAAGAACAGATTTGCCTGCTATTTCCCAGGATTTGGGGCCGTTCCCCTTTGCTGGAGGTAACGCAAGCGCTGCGAGTAGGGCTGGATGCTGCCGCTGCCTGGCCGTGGCTCCTGCTGTGTCCTAATACAAAGCGCAGGAGGATTTTGACGTGACAAAATGAGGGGGGAGAGGACGGACTCCCCAAGGGCTTTACAAAAAAATAAGTATTTGGATAATCTTACTTCAGGGCTAAAACACAGAAGGGAGGCGCCCAGAGCAAAAATGAAAGGAGCTATAAACCAAACACTGTACCCATAACAGCTTTTAGGTAAAGAGGAGCTTATTCTTAATTAAAAAGCCAAGCTTTTAGGGTATCTAGCATTTTACAATTGCTAACTCTAGCCTGTTTCTAAAACTTTAATTCTGAATACAACAAAAAAAAAAGTTGCAAGGAAGCAGTTCTTAACTTCATGTCTTTTTTTTGCAACATTGCAAGAGGCTGAGAGCACCTGAGGCTGGTGATAATGCGATCAGCCATTTAACTGTGCAGCTTGGGGGTTTTTTGCCAAATTTAAAGACTGCGTCTGTTTTCTCCCTGCTGTGGTCTTATTTGCTCGGTCTGGACGTGACATGCGAGTGGTTCTTGCCTCCCTGCTCCTCACCTTTGCTAAACTGCATCTTCCACGTTGCACAGCAGCGTTTGAACTCTGCTGCTGCCAGGTCATGGCTTCAGATGCTGCTTTCACTGCTGTTTGCCAATCTCTCTGTTTCCTAATATAAAGGGGAAGAGTATGTTTGATTTGATATCTTGGTCCATTCGTGCGGTCACAGCTGCAGCTTCCTCCTTGTGGTGGTGGTACGCTGCTTGACAGAAGGTACAGAAGAGCAGCAGGCACATCCCAGTAGTTAAATATAAGAATTCTGTGAAACAATACATTTTTCATTACACCAAAAGTGGAAAAAAAGTTTTATTATTTTGAGTTTTAGCAAGTGTGCAAAAGCAGAAGAAGGTAGGAAATAAAATCCCAGTGTTCGCTGTCAGTGTTGGGATTCACTGAAGCAGCGTTTCTTTAAGTCCTGTTTTAGTTTAAATATTACAAAACTGCTAAAAATGCAGTAATTATTTATTGATGTGATTTTCCCGGTTGCTGAAGACGTCGCAGGGGTGGTTTGACCGTAAATACAGAATGATTTTCATGTGGAAAGAGAAACAGTCGAGGTGGAGGTGCAGGGATCCCCCAGTGCCGCGATGCTTCCATCTCGATGCCCAGCAGCTGCGAAAACCCAGTTGGGGTCTCGGAGTAATCCTGAGACTTGGCTAGCTGTGTGTGGAGCATCAGTTTGGGCAGGAAAGTCATTCCAGCGGTTTTTTCCTTTCAAATTCTCTATACAGGCTGTAGCAGTCCTTGTTTTGATTTCTAGGGGAGCAACGTTTAAGGGGAAAAACCTGAATTACTCTTCGCTGTTGCTGAGACTACCCTCCGCAGGCAGCGGCGGTAGGATTCTGCAAAGTCCTGTAAAAAAGTTGGAAACTGTAACCATTACACACCTATTCCTGCAGATGCTGTAGTTGTCCGGTATTTAGTTTGAGCAGTACAATGGTCTGAAGATTTTTCAGTCAAGAGCTGTGAAACTGTGAACCATTTTCTGTTAAAATATACCAAAAATGTAAAGGAAACTGGAGAGGTGGAAGACCACGGTCTGCGGAAATGCAGCATGAGCTGTGTAGGGTGCGGCGCAGTGATGGGGTTTTGGCTCACTGTGCAGACGTACGTGGCGTGGGAGATGCTCTGTACGATAACATGTGCTTCCAGGTCTGAAACCAGTGAGAAAAGGAGAAGGTGAAAGTGAAGCGCGGCGTTGGGTTGGTTTTAAGGCCAACCTTTAGTTTCCAGGTGTGATGTCTTTGCTGGCTGCCGTAGGGGAAGGTTTCTGGGGTATGGAGCAGAGCCCTGGCTTCCCAGCAGGCTGAGCAGTGCATGTTTTCTGTGGCGGGGATCAGGGAGCCTTAAAATGGGCTTTTTTTTTTTTTTTTTTAAAATCTGCTTTAACGCCACCCTCTGAACTCTGTCCAGAGTGATGAGAAGGACTTTTGTCAGTGAAAATCAGGACACCAGGAGCTTATTGTCTTTGTCCTATTAGAGTTCATTTAAAATCAAACGTCAGGCTCTGAAGAGGTTCAAGTAGAAAATAAAATAGGGGTGAAATATATTGCGTCTTAACAGCGGCTGAGTTCGAGTGGTGCTGTGGGGAAGAGTTTTGAGGTGCTTTATAGGCACTGGGTAAAGCTCTGGTAGAAAAAAAAAATAATGCAAGTTTTCTGTATAAAACCTTTTTCAGTTCTTTCTCAGGCGAGCTAAACTTCCGTCTTCAGCCCAGATAAGTGGCTGGGCTGTACGACGCGTATGGAAGCGTTTGCTACTTACCTTGGAGAGTCAACGTTAGCTTTTGAGAAAGAAGATTATTTTGGAAAAAATAGATTGGTAGAAGACATTTAAAGCTTTTTTCCCCTTGGTACTTTATTGTAGCTGCTAAACATTTGCTCGCCTAACCAAGCCACCCAGCCCAAGGCTGGTGAGGAGCGGGAGGCAGGCGCCAGCGTTTTCACGCGTGCCGCTCCAGATGCAATACATTTAACATCATTTTTAGCAGCTGTTCCGCACGCGCGTCTCCAAGTCGGGAATCGGTGTCGAGGAAGTAGTCGTTCGTGTTTTACGCTTCTGGAAGGGCCCTGAGGCTGCTCTGTCGGCTTCTCGTGTCTTAGCCTTTACGTGGTTTGTTCTGTTCTCTCCCTGTTTTCTGGCTCACTGCAACAACACATGTTTTAATCTCTAGAAGTTGCAGCGTTCACTGAATCTGAAGAACTGCAGAGAAGGTCATGGCTGGGAACAGTTACTAAAATTTTAAGTTTCAGCTCTAACCGGCGCTGCTCTAACCAATTTGTCATCTGGCGATGAGCAGCGATGTGCAGTGAAAGTCAGAGCTGAGCATCCCAGCGGGTGACCGCTGCCAGCGCCGCCGCTCGCACGTCCCCAATTTGAGCGTCGATTCTCAAATCCTCCTTCGGATGAGTCAAAACAAAGCGACTTTCTTGAGCTTTTCCTTCTTTTCTCCCTTAGTCACTCACGTCTTCACTTGTTTCTAACTTAACGCGTTGGTTAACTATTAGTTTGCAATTGAAAGATGGTTTGTATCGATTTGTTGGTGAAAGACTTAAGCTCCGGGCAGGGAAAATGCAGCGTGTGGTACATCTGCGGGTATGCCCAGCGGGAAAATGCCTCCTTAGGATCTTTGAAACTTTGCCCTTATTCGAGTGGGACCAGAGCTTCATTTGTGACTTATTTCTAATATTAGGTGTATAACTCCATCTTGCTGTTGCCCCTAGAAATTGTCCAAAGGAGGGGGGTTGCAGTATCGCAGTGGTCTGCTCTACATCACTGCCTGAACCAGGGTTTGGCCACCGTGCGGGTACCGGCACCGTCCCACCGGCACCGTCAGATGTTTCTCTTCATGTGTAGTAGTTCGGGAGCCCACAGTTGCCAGAGTAACCTTCTCCCCAATTTAATTTCTTACTTCTAGTTTTCAGAGACAATGTTGAGCGAGAGAGAGAGATGTATGCTGAGACAGAGACTTGTTAGACCCTACTGCAAGTACAGCTTTAAACTTCCAAAGTAATAAACTCTTTAAAGCCAAGAGCCTTAACAATTCCAAACTGCTGAGACACAAAACACCGTTTCAAGTTTGCGCTGAATATTTGGGAATTTTTCTGCTCAATGGCGGGTGTCTCCTATTTGCGAGGAGGCAGCGGCGGTATCCAAAGATGATACGAACCTTGGCCACCCTCATCGAATTACCCGGGAACAGGCAGACAGGCTCTCCCCTTGTGCTCTCAGGAAAGTCACCTCACTCCCCAGGGCTGGTGTGATGGCTTTATATATTGCATTGCTCGGAAAAGCTTCTTTCCATGAAACAGTATTTTTAACTTAGCGTAAAAAGCTGTCTTTGCCGGTGGTGGGGGCTGGATTCCTCCTTTCCCACCCCCCAGGCACTTTCTGTCCTGCGGCACTGAGATGACACTGAGAAGGCAGGAGGCAGAGATGTAGATGATGGGAAATCTGGGTGAGCCGGGAAGGGGCTGAATGTGCCCCTGGAGTCGGACCCGGCAGAGGGCCAGAGCTGAGGACCCGCCGTGTCGGTCCAGCGGCAGTGCCCGGGCAGCAGCAGGCTTCGGCAGCCACGGGCTGGCAAGTCGGCCCCCCTCAGCTGGCGAGGTGGCGGAGGTTTGCTCCAGGGACAGTGTCCCTGGTCAGCTGACAGCTGTCGGATACCTTTGTAAGTATGTCTTCCCTCCTGGCCTAGTGGTTTCATTTCACGTTTTCATGTGAGCAAATTTCAGCTGGCTCTTAACACCGTGCACTAGAAATCGAGGCGCTGCTGTCTGGCCACGGCCGGGCTGCACGGTGGGTTGGGGGTTGGGTTTGGGTCTGTCCGACCTCAGTTTATATAGTATTACGCCTACACACGACCCTATATAAGCGATGTCTGTGCAAAAAGAGCTGTGGTACCCGATTACAAACAGCCTGCAAGGAATTATTTTCAAAGTGAGAAACTCAAATCAGGATTGGCTTTGGTTTACCGAGTAGTTGTCAGCTGGGCAGCGGTGCGGACTCCCGACCGTCTCCTGCTTTCTTTAAAAGCTGCCTCCACAGTATTACCTGAGACTTCAGCACTGCCTGGCCTTGCATAAGCACATGTGGAGATTGTACAGAAAGCGTTAACTGAGAACATTATTGAAACGTTATTGAATTATGAATCGAAACATTGAGAACAGTTTCCAGTTAAAAAGAAGGAAAAGAAGAAAAAAAAAAAGGCAAATTAAAACATTTTAAAGTCTCCAGGTTAGCTGGAAGTTGTTTCTTCATGACGTCTCTGTTTTCTTTCTCTTCCCACCCCAGCGAGGCCCGTGTCCCCGCTACCTTCTCCCCTCCCTTCTTGCAAAAAGAGAGAGAACCGGTCTGTTTACACACACCGCTGGGGGAAGCTGGCGGCTTCTGCCGGGGGCTTTGCTGGGGGACGGGGCTTCCTCGCAGCGGCTTCACTGTAAATATTCTGCCTATGCTTCGTTGAGAAAACTGAAATGGAAAAAAAGTTGTATCTGTGAAATATTAAGCTATATATGTATATAGATAAAACGCGTATTATCTCTGACTCGTTACTACGGCTCTGTAATCAATTGTATATTAAACTGTTTTACTGTATGGCAGATCATTTCACGCTATCTTAGATGTAGAAAAGCTGAGAAAGTAATTCACAATACACTATGTCAACTTAAAATTGGTTTGCTTTTTTATTTTTGCTCCAGCACGCCTTGAAACGCAGTCCCGTGCCATTTGCACGCTGTTTCGAAGAGTAATAGTTTGGAACAGAAGTTTTTTCAGCCCTTTGCTTTGGATCTGGCTTTTTGCAATGTTTCTTTGATAAATCATGAAACCGCCAAGTTAATTTTTGATTAGGTGCATATTTAGAAGGCATTTTAAATGCAAAAGGAATTTGTCACATAAACCCGCTGCACTTTCCTGTGTTGGTTGGCGGTGAATGACCTTCGCGTTCCCAATGCCGGTTGAGAAGACGACTCCTTCCCAATTTTTCCTCATTTTAACCCTGCTCTAAAGCATTGGGAAGGGGCTGTGCAGCAGCCCAGCCAGCAGCACCTCTGCAGCCGTCGTATTGTCACTGCTGGCTGTGGCAGGAGGTCTCGGCAGAGAGCTTTTCCATGCGGGGAGCCTGCGTTGGCCCAAATTGGGGATGAATTTTAAATAGTTATTCTTTTCTTCAGCAGAGAGCGTGGATGGTGTATTCTGGAATACCAGTGCCTTACTCAGATTCTCTTAATCCGCTTGGAAAGTGGAGTGAGGCATTGTTATTCTGGAGTAAGAGTCCCCAGAGAAAGAAATGGCTGACCAGGAGCGGCTGGCTGAGAAGAGGAGCCTTAATGCTTTCAAAATCTGAACCTGTCCGGCTGACGGAGCTGAAGGTGTTGGAGTGCTGCAGGCGGTTCGGCAGCAAAGCCCAGGCTCTGGCTCGCTCTCTCACACACACCCCCCCCAGTCCCTCAGGGGCTCCTTTAAGCATCCCGTTGTACGTTCATTGGGTTTCACTGGGGGAAAAACCCCTAAGGAAGCCCTGAGCCCTTGCAAAGTAAGGTTTTGACCGGGAAGGTTTGAAGGTTTCCTCTGGATCCGTGCCCAGGCACTCTGCTCCTTCTGCCTCCTGATGACCAGAGACGCACAGCCATCACGTCCTGCAGCACCAAACCATTCTCCTCTTCATATGTGCTGATGACGGGGCCGTGCGGCCGTAAGCTTTTGTACGGGTCCAGCCGGATATCCGAGTTTCCCTTTCCCCTGTTCTCCCTGTGGGCAGCAGCACACCAAGAGCTTTGTCCTCCTGGAGTTGCGGAGAGGTGGAGTCTGATTTCTCCAAGGGTGCCGATTTATTGTTTTCCCCCATATTTTAAATAGGTTTTTTGTCCCAAAGACGAGGTAAGTATCAGAGCACACGTGTAATGCACGTGCGGTGCGATGGGCTCTGCAGCCAGTGGTTGCACCGTGTTCCTCGACGCCAACCCAGGTTTTTCATGCCAGTAGGTGTGTGTAAGCCATGCTCGAGTGTTCCTGGATGTTCGCCTTCTGTTGTAAGGGAAAACTTCCAAGTGTTATCAAGCCAGGTTTCTATTGTAGATCGTAGTGATTGTCAACTGCCAAGGGATATTTTTTAATAAATCTTATCGAGGCCTTTCAAATAAATCCAGTCTTCCCGTTTTCAGTTCTGCGTTGTCTTCTCCCCAGGTAACCCCACGTTAAAGTTTCTTCTGTTTTTGTGCTTTAGTTCATGGTCAAGAACGCATTGTACTCCGATGTTGGGTATGTTGAAAGATACACCTTGTGTTTGTTTCGTGTACGTGGGGACTGTGGATACAACAGGGATGCGTTTCACAGCGGTCCCCAAAAGGCCAGGCTGCGTTTGTCCGTAGGCAGCCTCGGGGCGGCGCGGGATGGTGGGGGACGATGAGGCCAACCTGGGGGCCGTTGCATCTCCCCCATCTGCAGGTGCTGCCGGGGATCCTGCACCTCAGTCACGCTGCGGCAGCGGGGAGCTCTGCAGGAGCCGCCGGTTTCTTCCCTCTTTGTGTTTCAAGATTGTCCTGGATGCCTGAAAGATAAGTATTAACTTACCCCTGGGGTGTGACAGCGTGGTGTGGAGGTCCCAGGCTGGTGTGCACCGCCCGGCTGTGCTGCTCTTGGGGTCAACTGCTTCTGAGGAGCCACCATCAGCTCTGGGGTGATAAAGAGAAGCAGATGTCCGCCTTGCCCCAGGGCGTGCTGCCGTAGCACCGGGAACCGTCTCGCCATCTGTGAGCCATGGGTCGCATGGGTGGGTGGCTGGAAACTGCGCGCGGTGGTGGGAGGTGAGAGCCTGAGGGTGACTGCTGGCCTGGGCTCGGCAGGGCACAGGGAGACCTGGGCGCCCTCCGGCTCCAGTGCCATGGAAGGTGGTTGAGGAGCAGATCTGCCAGCTCCTGACCCGGTTTCCCTGGGGTATCCTTGGGGGGGTTCCCGGGGGGATCCCCAAGCTCCAGCTGCTCCCGTGGTTTCCTGGGGCTGCTCCAGCTCCCTCTGGGTCTCAGCCCCGCAACCTGGCAGCCCAACTGGACACCGTCTCTGCTCGAGGGGACGCCCACCCACCTTGTTCTGCTGCGCCATCGCCGAGGCTTCACCGAAGGACCCTGCCGATGTTGCCGGCACTGGACCTGCTTCGGGTGCAGCCCGTGGGTACGGCCGTGAGGGTGCTCAAGCCTGGCTCCCCGCACCAGCGACTGGCTTTCGCACCATGTAAAAAGCTTTTCCTCCATCTCTGGGGCGAAATCTTTTTTTGAAGGAATAATATTTTTTTCCCCAGCTCTCCCTGGTTTCACAAGGTTTCAGTCCAGCTGAAGCCCGTAAGCAATTTGTATTCAATTACCCTTGCCACTGAAGCACCCGTTGGTGGCATCGTGTGGGGCGGATCTGCCGCAGCACTTGGGGGGGCGGGGGCCTGCTGGGGCTTCCCTCAGCCAGGCCGCAGCCCGCTTTGGCTCTCGTTTGTTAATCAGTGTTTTGCTTATGGTAACTAATTTTTTTGTTGCTTTGTGGTGTTGAGCGGCAATTCTCATTTCACAGCTTTGCGGAGTTTATGGGAATTTAAGAGCTAGATGCAAATGAACTTCATTAACATGCTTAATTATCTTATAAACCTCATATCCATCTGTCCTGCATATGCTTTGTACTCGACGCTTTAAGACAAGCCACCACGTTAGGCTTGGCACAAGGCGGCTGCGAGCAGGAGCCTTTGGGGAGAGCCCGGCCCTGCCTGCAGAGGGACCGGGCTTTAATGCTGGGGGCACATGTTGGAGGTGAGATGTCATTTTTCAAAGGCTGGGTCCAAGCTGTGAGCCTGGAAATGAATGGTAAAACATGTGGCAAGACGATGCGATCTTAGGAATGATTTGCTAAAAGCAAAAAAGCAGCGTGGAAACTTTTCTGATGTGTCGAAAGGGGAGAAATGCTGGCAAAAGGCTCTGGGCCAGCAGCTCCTTCATGGGCAAGAGGTCGGGGCTGGGAAGGCAGAGCCGGAGCCAAGAGCTTCACCCAAGGGGGTTCACTATAGAAAAGCTTTGGACGAGTCCCCAGAAGAGACCTGGCCTCGTGGTGCTGCGCTGAAGGACCCGTCCCACACTCGGGCATCTCTAGATGAGGGGTTTTTTAAGTCTCATGACGTGCAGAGAATGGGTTTGCTCTCAGGGTCACCGCAGAGCTTCGTGCTCAGGTCAGGCTCCCTCATCTCTCACCCCCAGGGGCCGTTGGCGGCGCAGGAGAGCTGCAGGGTCTGGCAGAGCACCCATGGGTGCCCCACTCAGATGCCAGCCTGGCACACGTGACCGCGTTGGGGTGCTGGGTGCTAACACCAATTACTCGCAGCAATCTCCAGCCCCGGGACCAGGGTGTGCAGCGAACGCCTGAAGCTTGAAAGCCTGGATGATTTCCGTGGTTTCTGGCAGAAAGCTAGGCGTGTTTTGCGTGGTTTCAAAGATGCTGGGGTGGCAGGGCTCCAGCGGCCGCATCCGTAACTGCAGCGAGAGGCAGTGCGGGGGCAATGAGCTCATTGCAGCGAGGGGCTGCGCCCCGCTGAGCTCCGCTGCTGAGCGAGTCCCTGGGTTTCTGCCGGTGCACAGAGCAAAGCTGGAGGCAGAGGCATGAGAGCATTCGAGAGCCCGATGGGATCTTCTCTGAGCCGAATCTCTGGGTTCGACTGCCTGTTTCAGCGGTCAATGCTCCAGCCTGGTTTTGGGAACTTGGAGCGCCAGAGCCTTCCCCGACAACCGGCTCCTCTCCTGCATGGGGAACGATTAAAATAAACCCCAAACCCTATCCGTTTGCAGCCCAAGATCCTGAACTCGTATCCCTTGGTGGCACATGATGCATTTCGCAGTGGGGAAGCTGCGCTGCAGTCGCAGCACTGGGTGCCATGAGCAGAATCGCAGGGATTGCTTTTGTGCTTATTTAATTTTATTCAAAAATATCATAAAAATTGAGCCTTTACTTCCAGGTTGCCTTGCAAATCCGTAGATCTGCTGGGTAAGAGACAGTGCAAATCCCAAACCTGCACCAGAGCCCCCAAAGGGTTTAGGGGGCGTAAGGGGGGCTGAGCACAGGGAGCGGCTCCGGAGGAGGGAACGAGGTGGCCGCAGGGGTTGGGATGCGGAGCTGGAGATGCGGCGGTCAGGCACTGGGTGCAGGGAGCATCTTGGCAGGGAAAAACAAGCTAAGAGCAGGACTTGGTACAAATCTTAAGCTCTTTTATATGACAGCCTCGTGCCAGAGCTGCCTCAGTCAGTGGACTCGGTGCATGGGGGTGACCCGCTGGGGTGCTGCTGTGTGCACCTCGCCACCCTCTCATCCCAGGAAAAGCAGTGACGTTACTTTGCACCGAATCGCCGCTTGTTGGGGTATGTTTCTAACGAAGCCGAAGCAGAACATGAATTTTGCCAGGCCTGGGAGGGAGCGAGGACCCAGCATGCAGCAACCCCAGAGCCGCACAGCCCTGGGGATGGGGTCCTGCCACTGCAGCGGTGAGTCCGTGTGTCCGGCGAGCGGGGAGTGTAACACATAGCAAAGCGCTGACGGAGGATCTCCTTCCCTTCTCTTGCTCTTGCCAGCTCACATCATGGCAAAGACACCTTGTTCCTGCAGCGGCTCAGATAACACCCAGGCCCAGGCACCCCTCTGCCTTCCTCCCTGTGCATCCAGCCTCCCTGGTCCAAGGCCAATGTCACTATCAAGTTACCAGCCACCCCAGCCTCCCCGTTTTCCTCCAGCGCAGCCGGACACGAAGTTTAAGAGTGAGGATATTGAAAAATTTAGAGCTGGAGCTCTAAAAAATTTTAAACATTAGCAAGCGATGGTGACACTGCGCGCTTAGGGGCTACACGCTGGGATGCTGGAGCCAGAAGGATGCTGAGCACCCAGGGAAGCACCGAAACCTCTGGTCATCCAGCACAAACAGAGATGCAGCTGCAGGGTGAGCAATGTCCCTCTGTGCTGCTGTATGACCATGGGCGTGGGGACCCCTTTGCAGCCAAAGGGCCCTCACTGGGGCATGGCGGAGGAGGTGGAAAGCCAGCACAGACCCGAGGACGGGCTTTGCTCTGCCCAAGGAGCTGCCAGCAAAGCCCTGAAACCTCCCCACCGCGTCCAGCTCCCCGCTGGCACTGGGATCTGGGGAGGCCACGAGCCCAAACCCTCTGCAAATCCAGGCTGTGGGCAATGGGGAGAGAAAACGTGCTTTTGGGACTGGTTGGTGGGTTTGGAGGCAGGTGCTCTGCAGGTGTTTCGGGGGGAGCTCAGGGATGTACCCAGTGAGCACAGCCCGCGAGGGCACCATGGTTTGATGGCATTGTGGGCAATGGACAAACTTTTATCAATATCGCTTGTGATTATAACCCTGGAACTGCTGTGCCAGCTGGGCTCTGAATCCCTCCTCCCGGAAAAAAGGGGATAAATTTTACCTTTTCTTTTTTCATCCATAGAAAATACAAATGAAAAGTGCCCCCGTCGTGTTGCTCCTGCCCTGTGGAGCTGCTGTCGCATCGTGCTTACCCCAGTGTGCGGCGCTGATTCGTGCCACGGGACCCACAGCCGCACCCGTGGGTGCCTGTGAGATCCAGCCGTGCATGAACAGCTCTGACAGGGGCAGGTGCTGCTGGTTCGGCTCCTCGGCTCCCAGGAGTTCTCCCAGACTCTGCCCGGTGAAATCCTCCCGTCTCCCGTGAGAGGGGTCCCAGGGAGCCTGCAGAGAGGGGAGCATTCAGGGGAGGAGAGGAGCTGGTGCGATACTGGTGTGGTGCCTGGTGCCAGAAATCCCCCTGAGATAGTTTTTAGCCCTGGAGGAGCCCGGTTTGCTGGCATAGGGACCCCGCGGGGGCTGGCACCACTGTGCCGAGGCCGAGTGCACCCACAGGGGCGTCAGGAAAGGGGAGCCGGGGCAGCAATGGGCTGAGTTTCCAGCTGAGGTCTTGCAGTGTGTGTCATGCTCTGCTTCCAGGCTGGGTGCCCAGGCTCCTCCTTCGCTGCTGGACCCTGTTCTGTGTGTCGTGTCCCGTTTTCTTTCCTCCTGGGTGCATTTTTCGGGTGTCCCTGTGCTATCTGCACATGGCAAAAGGTGGCTTCTTGTTTTTGTACCTTCTACAAGAAGGTGTAAACACCTAAAGGACCCTTGTCGCTAAAGGTGCTTCCCAAAGACCGAAGATGCCAGGAAAGACCCTGCAAAGCAAAATGACGGCAACACGCAGAAACCTGCAGCTCTCCCCTTCACGCCTGCAGGCAGCTGGGGCCAGGGTGGCCCTGGGGACACAGGGACAGGAGTGGGCTGGTGAAGGCGCAGGGCCTGGCATGTCCCGGCCTTTATCTCCCCCTAGTGCCACCCGCTCGGCTCGTTTGCTCTGGCACTGCACAGTGCACAGAGTCCGGCAGTGCCACACACGGTGGCCGTGGGGCTTGGGGAAACCCAGCTCCGGGGCAGCGACGTCCTGGACCGGCGCAGGGAGCACAGCCGCTGCTGGTTGTGCGGGGGACTGGGCTCGGCCCCGGGGCACGGGGTGCGGCATCGTGGTGGGGGGCAGGACCCACGCAGGCAAGAGCGATGACCCGAGTAACCCAAAAACCTGGTCGAGCAAACGCCAGGCAGGGCTGCGGCATCCAACAGCACTAAGGAGGCGTTCGGCATCCTGGGAGCATTACCACTGCAGTGGTGATGAGGAGGAGAGGGAGATGATGGAGAGTGAGGTGATGAAGGCGCCTGAAGGTACCCAAAAGGTCACGTTTCCAAGGCTGAAATCAGGTTGTTTCAGCATCATGGTCAGCTGGACGTTGTGACCTGTGCAGGCCTGAGGTGAATGGTTCATTGCAGCTGTGAGGATCCCCGGGGCGAAAGGAGAGGGTTGTCCCCAATCCGCGAGGCCGTGGGGGGCTGTAAGGCCAAGCCCTGCTGGGTCTCTGCACCACACTCGGGGCAGCCCCCCCCCCATTGGAGCTGGGGATCAGCCCTGGGCGCTGCGGGACCTCTGGGGAGAAGGACCTCGCTCGGTCCTGAGCCCATCTTGTCCCTGGGCCATGCGTGCACTGAACTATGTCCAGCCTCAGCGGGAGCCATGGGGTCGTGCACAGTCAGTACTACATACAGGGCTACAGCTTGATATATCCTCACTGGGGCTCCCCGGGTGTCTCTGCTCTGCTGTGGCCGGCGTGCAGGTTTGTCCTCTGCCATAAGCTCCGAGCTGTCCATCTCCTGGGGTCTGAACAGGGTAAAGGGAGGATGAGGCTCTTCCTTGGAGACTGGCCAGACTGTCAGCCCAGCGCGGTAAGGTGCATGGCAGGGAAATGGTTAAAAAGACACATTAGGCACCATGAAAGGGCTTTGTACAGCTTCAGGTAGCAGGGGTCTACCCCGTGTTTGGCTCCCCAGGGAGCCTCTTGCCCATGTGCCCTTTCACACCCCGCTGCAGGCGACATGCAGTGCTCTGCCTCGGGTGACCTGGTACCACTGGGGACTCTGCGTTTTGGGGTTGTGCCTGAGCCAGGGACAGAGCTTGTCCCGATTTAGTGTGTTTCTGTTGCCCTTTGGGGTGTTAGATGTGTTTTAGTCCTCCTGCTCAGCTGTGGCTAAGAGCGAGACTTGCACGTGGGGACGGGGATGCGGGGTGGGCTAGGCAGCACAGGGCCGTGCCGTGCGGGGCCATAGCGTATAGGGCCATACGGTGCAGGGCATGGGGCCTTGGGCCATGGGACCATCCAGTGCAGGGTGTGGGGTCATGCTCTGTGGGGCCATATGGGGCAGGGTGTGGGGCTGGGCAGGGTGAGGCTATGCTCTGCAGGGAGCGTGGGGCGCACGGGCAGCCTCTGCTCTATGGGGGGACACGAACGATGCTGGCCCCACACCACGTGTCCCCAGTGCGAGGACGTGCCTGAGCCGGGGGGTTGCACAGGGGCCGTGCATGTGCCTGGCCACAAAACACCCGTCCTCTGCAGTGTCCCGCTGGCCCCGCTGTGCTCCTCCGCTGCTGGTACCGATCCCTGGGCCGTTCCAAGCAGGAATCAGCCCACAGAAGGAGTTTGCTGCACTCTTCTGGCTTTAGAAACAGTTTGAATCAGAGGATTCCTCTTTTTCAAACTGTATAGAGGGGAGTCACCCAAAGGGTTAATTGGAATGAAACCCCATTTGGTTTTAGCAGCCCCCCCGGCCAGGAGGGCGCTGGCAGCCCTGCACCCGGGTATTTATAGCAGGGTGAACTTTGAGCGTGTCCAGCGAGCAGGCAAAGCCCCAGCTGGAGACGCAGGGAGGCCCCGGCAGAGCTGGAGGCTGTCAGGGGTCCCGGCCCTGGGGCTGCGGCAAAGCAACCGAGACAATCTGCCACCACGTCCTGGCCCCCGCGCACCCCGCTCCAGAGCTGGGCACCCCACGCCCAGGCAGCACCGGGGCACCCAGGGACCCCAGGCTGTGGGACCCCCTGCGAATGCTCCTGCGTGGCCAAGGACACGGCATTAAGCCTCCTTCGGCCATGGCATCGGAGCAGTGTCCTCGCGAGCTGGTGTTCCCCATTCCGGGAGCAGCGTGTGCTGTCAGCAGGGCACAGACATCTTCCTTTTTCCACCACAAACAACAGGCAGAAGCTCCCACCGCCTCACGCTGTTCCGGGCCAGATCCCTTCCCACCAGATGACCTGCCAGCGAGCTCACCACGTCCTGGAGCAAAGCAGAGCAATATCACATCTGGCTTCCTAACTCTGAAACGGGGCAGAGGACGGGGGGAGTGTGGGTGGCAGGGGACGGGAAGCCTTTGTGTGCGTGCAAAGCTATGGAAAAAGCCCTAAAACCAAAAAAACCTGAGGATTTGCTTGTCTTTTAACAGGTGGCAGCTGTACCTATGGAGTGACAGGCCCCACATTCGACGCAGCAGTCAGTTTGTCTGTGTCGATATGGTTTGCGACAGACGGGTGAGAGGCTGGAGGACGTGCTGGGCTCACAGACGGCCACGGCCACTCTGCGGCCATGGGGAGCCTCACACCATGCGTTGCCGCTGCCTAGTGCTGCTGAGCCCTGCTCCCCACCAAAGCACCCTTCTTCAGCCTGAGGTTGTCCTGCGGCTGGGGTCACCCCAAATCTGCAGCACTGTCCACAGCCGTCAGATGGCCTGTCAGCGTCCTGATCTACGTGGACATCAGCGGTCTATGCAGGAGACTGGTCTTGTTAAGAGCAAGGGGAAGAAGAGAAGTGTCTCAAAGAGATATTGTCTGGAGCACGCTTGGATAGGTGCTTCCGAAAGGGCATTGATCAGAGGAGGGATCAGATCTGGGAAAGTCAGATCTAGCAATGTCTTCTTGCCATCGATGGAGATGGCGCATGGGCTGGGGGCCAGCCACAAGCCAGCTGAGGAGGAGCGTTATGAGTCCAAAACAGCCTTCTTTCAAGGGCAGGACTGCTGAAAGCGAGCAGCAGTGTTCCTGAGGGTGGGCTGAGCTGCTGATTGCTGTGCAGGACACCCACCCACTCTGCAGAGCCCAGACGCTCTCGCCGCTGGCACTGCAGCACAGGGGTCTCTGGAAGACCCCAGCCCTGATGATCAGTGTTTCTCTAGCAGCAGCATGGCCGAGGCTGGGCGTTGCTTGGGGCATCATTTTTAGGAATGATTGAGACTGAAGCAGAGAGGAAACCAGAAAGCCCTGGTCCAGCATGCCTCCATCCATGGCGGGCTTGTGCTTTGACCACTCCGTGCTGTTGAGATCCCCTGGACTCCAAAAAGATACATTTCTTTGCGCAGAAGGGCTAGAAGAAGTGGAGATGGGCAACAAGGATGATCAAAGAAATGGAGTGGCTTCCACCCAAGGAACAACTAGGCAGGCTGGGATGCTTCATCCAGGGCAGGAGATGACAAGGCAAAGAAGACAGAAGGCAGGAAAGGCTAAGTTTTCCCCAGGTCAGACAAATCTGGCTGGATCGTCATGAGGACGATGGGAGATGCATCGCTGACACAAAGATTATCTCCAACCCCTTCTCCAGGGGCTGAGCGTAGGGCTTGCAGATGTGGTTACTGGAAACCTACCAAGACCATATAGTATTTTTTTCCCCCTCAAAAGTGACTGAAATATTTTGGCTGAAATTTACTTTTTTTTTGTGAGTTTTCACTGCGATCCTGGCCCCAGAAGAGAGCATTTCATCTGCCGTAGGTAACGTTTGACAGCGTTGTAAGCAAATGAAAATTGGGTCTTATAAAGGGCAGTGTCTGGAAATCTTTACCGTGGAGGACTGGCCTCATTTATAATTACAAATATACACAGTTTTGTACAAGTGCACATCTTGGCCAGCTCTGAGGGCAATTGCTCAAGATTGCCTCTTTTTTCCTGAAAGTGCTGGTGATTTGTTTGTGGGAAACCTTATTTTATACCCTCAGGAGAATACAGTGGTGTTGCTGTTGCCCTCTGAGATGTTTTTTAGGTCCTATCCACCCCAGGAACGTCGATAGACCTTTGCGTCAGCAGGCAGAGGAGCAAGCACTGAAATGTCAGGGAAGGAAGGGGAGGAATGGTTTCAGTCTTACAAATTTCTGCATAAAATAGAGGCTAAAAGCATGTCTTCAAAATGGTTGAGCAAGGATACTATTCATTACGTAAGGTTGTGGGGAAAAAAAATAGGCTGCTTTACGTTTTTATAGGAAATAAAAGGAGTTTTGTGGGTGACGTAGCACCTTCCACTGAGAATGTCAGCGTGAGATAAGTGGGCTTCAAATAAAAGAGTAAACATTTTCCTGTGGGGACTGAATTCTTACCAGAGAGCTTATTCGGGGAGGAAAGCATTTTTAAAAGACTTTTTTTGTTGCTATAAAAAATACATTTTGCTGGCACAATATGCATTTACTGCAAGGATGCTAATGCTCACCTTTGCCTGCAAATTTTTGCTGGTTCATCTGAGTTTTGGTGAAGCTTTGGGTAGCAGGAAAACCGGACTACCCCTGTTTTGTGGATGTGGTGTTTTTCAGGGCAGGAATTTCAGGGCAGGAGGAGAGTTCGATGTGCTTTTTAGGAACAGAGGGATTTTTCAGCGGCCGTCAGAGCAGGCTGTACTTTAGCGATACTTTAATTTCATTCACAACGAGTAGCCCGGTGGGGGTTTTATTCTGGTTTCAGGTTGGTGGCCCTTTGAGATTTGCTATGCCATGCTTCAGATCCGCTGCTGTCTGGCATAACAATTCAGGTTGCTCAAAAGCGATGATTAGCATAAATGAACGAGTGGGTGAAATGTTCATTATATTGCCTACTGTCATGTTTGTGTACCAGATTTTGTTACCATCTGTCGTTTCTGTTTTCTTGTTGTTGCCAAAAGTTGTCATTCTGAATGGAGGGTGGAGACATATTTTCAAAAGCTAACACGAGATAATTTTAGGTACTTTAGTGCTCATATGTTCTGTGCTGGGTGTCAGCAGCCCTCACGTACATCAGCCTCGCGAGTCTTTGATAAATTCTGGGCAGTGATTTAGTTAAAGTAGTTTTTAAAGTCATTGGTTGCAGTCACGCAAATGCATGAGATTCTCAGCTCTCGTCATTAGAAAAAAAGTATCTGGTCCTTGCAATTGCAGAGAAAAGCTTGAAAATAAAATGTATGTTTTTCCTAATGTTAAATAAAATGGAGAATATAAAAAAGGGGCTATATAGTGACATCGGACTGTTAAAAACCAGGCTCCTACCTAGAGATCTGACCAAGGAAAGCGACAGCTCCGCTGTAACAGACTGCGATGTCCCCAGATTATTTCCAGAGATGTAAATGTCCCGGGGATGAGAAGCTGGACAAATTCAACCTTGAAATAAGCTGCAGCTCTCTCGCAGCGACAGTAACTGCATACTGCGACAATTTGCAAGGGGAGCGGTGCACTCACCAGGGCTTGCAGCCTTTAAAGCAAAATGAGCTCATTTTCAACCACACGTTTTTAATTCAGTTTCTGGGAGGAATGGCTCAGCCTGCGAGTGGGGAGTTGGGAGGTGAAGCCACGAGGAATTCTTGCCTTGCCGCAGTGCTGCAAGATCACCCAGTCCGAGAGCTCAGTGCCCTGTGCCAGCTGGGGAGGGAGAGGGCTCCGGGGTGCCTGGATCGTGCCCCTTCCTTTGGGCTGGAGCGCCAAGCTCGTGCTGCAAGCATTTAAACTCCTCCTGGCAGCGCTGGGGCCACACTGGCACCTCACCTCGTCGCTTCCCATCTCAGCCCACAGCAGCTCCACTCTCCCAAGGGCTGTGGGGTTTTAATCTGGCCCGAGTTACAGGGCTCAGTGTTTGAGTGAAATGCAATGACCCGTGACATCCAAAGATACAGCAAAGATGATCTAATGGTTTCAGTTGGACTTAAACTTCAGGAAATACAAAGCCAGATAGTTTTGGGATGTTTTTTTGATCGTTTGGGCACAGCCAGCCAATGATCCAAACTCATAACCAAAGTTATAAAGATATCCCAGTGTCGTGGTGGGCACTCGCGCTGGAGTAGGAGTGCAGAGGGTCACTGCTTGCTCAAGGAGAGGTGGGGAAGATGGAGATGGGGCTGCCTTTGCTCTGAGAGAGGCAGAGATAATTCTGAGCATCTCTGATTGAAGGCTGAGGGAGAGACCAGGGCCATGTCACAACAGCAACCACTTACAGACCAAAGGAGGAGAAGGATGAGAATGAGACTTCTTCCCAGCAACTCTCCAAAAAGCCCGAGACGTCTGGCAGGAGGGATTTAAATTCCATATCCAGAGCCGCAGAGTGTCCACCCACTGCCAAACCGTGCCGGGGTGTTTCCTGGCTTTGGCAGAACAAGAAGCTACCAAGGGAGCAGCCCTGGGAGATCCCTCAAAGAGGCCCAGAAATGGGTCACCACGGAGAAGTTTGCACCAGCTGCTGGAGCCACAAGAGGGTAAATGAAGCGTCGTGTTGTGCGTGAGTGAAATCCACATCCCCTCTCCAGGTCTCCCTCTTCGCTGGATGCCTCCTAGAAGCTTTTAAGCAGCCCTACAGTTTGCACCATTAGTGGCACCAGCCACCCAGCCTTGGCTGCCCTGGGCTGCCCTGGCCCCTTCCTGGTAACTGCAGGAGGAGGCAGGACCGGGGGTGCAAAAAGGGGCTCAAGAGCACAGTGTGCAACTGGCGTCAGTGCTGTCAACCAAGGCTCAACCCAACTGCCATCGCGTGTGTCAGGGGGTCAGTCCGGGCTGGTCACCTCTGTAGCTGGAAGCCTCACGTCACTCTTCTGCCCGACTGCTTCACTCGCCCTGTGCATGGGCTAGGGTCACGGGACTGCACTTGCTCCAACAACTGGGCTCCTGCTGGCTCTGGTACGTTTTGTGATGTTTTAAGTTATAAACTTTTCCTGGCAGAGTCTCCATCCATGCAAAATCCTGTATTTTACGAGGTCTTTGGCTGCATTTGTAGCATGGGTTTGAGATAACAGCTCCGTCTTGTTTTAACACTTCAGTAATGTAAATTGGCTTTCCTAGCTTGAATTCTCCCCTATTTGCTCTCTCCCAGAGGGTAATTTTACAAAGCTCGCAAGCAAATTCCACCCAAGCGTTTCAGGATGCTGCGAGCATCACTGAAAGCCGTTGTAAAAAGGTTGGGTCTGTTGTTATTTCACAAGTGTATTTCAGAGCTCTCAAATTCAAACCAGCCTGGTAAATTGCCCTAAACAAGCACCAAGTGCCTTCTTGTGTAGGAGAGCCTGGAAGGCAGCTGAGAACCCTTCAGATAAGCAGGGAGCTGTGGGCTTGGACCACGGGGAGTGGAGCTGACCTGGCAGAGGGGCCAAACCAGTTGCTTACAGGCTGATTTAATAGGTGTGACCATAAACTGGATATGGTGGAGTTGGGGGACAGATCCAAGGTGCGGTGGTTTGTCAAGCACTGCTCCAGGATCACGATGATGCGATCTCCAGGCTGGGCGATTCAGAGCTGATCCGGCTCCACTCCCCTGCTAAGCACAAGGCAGGGATAAGCGTTAATAGCTGATGTGGGGTAGGAAGAAAAGCAGGAAAAAAGGGAGCTTGTCTTCTTAACGCCTAATCTGCTGTTGGCTTAAGAAAACAGAAAAACAAGCGATCTAGGATGATCTAAGCCCTAGGCGCAGCGTGCGTGTGCTTGGCTGCGCACATCGGCAGCCAACCTGTTGAATTCAGCATTGTAGGAAGTAAGCAGTGTGCGTGAGATGGACAGGTTGGTTTGAAAAGTTAATCCTGTTATAATTAGAGACAGCGTTGTAACAGCAGAATCACAGAGTCACAACTCAGAGGGCGAGATGACACCAAGACCTAGAGTGTGTCAAGTCTCGCAAGAACGGGACAGGAGTAATATGCATAACAAAAACAATCCAGCCTCATGCTTAAAGGAATGGAGCAATAATCTGAGAGAGCCGGGGAAGGTTTCTCTCCCGGTCCAGCCGACAAGGTGTTTGGCATTGAGGAACTTCAGGCAAGAAGGGTATCGTGTCCAATCAAGGACACAAAATCCAAACAAATTAAAATGCATCTGGACTAACGTGCACTGATGTGCATGTACATGAAAAGTGCTTTCTGACCTTTACAGGGATTGTTTTATACCCTGGAGCGTGACATTTTATTACTCTTGCCTTCTACATAATTTATCATAGAAAAATATTATTTTGGCTATAAAATTATTCGCCTTCATTTTAAGCCCAGCAATAGTATTTAACTTTGTGATCCTTTTTGAAACTAATTTCCCCAGGCAAATTACATACTGTGCCAAGAGATTCCTTTGGCTTTAAATTTTCCTGCCATTAATGTCACAGAATGGGACATCACGGCTGAGAGGGTGATCATTTTTTTGATAACCTTGAAAGCAACAGAGTAGAGCACCTCATCGGAGTTGCTCTCACACAGGTTTTCCGGTGGAAATTATCCCAATTTTTCCTGTGCCAGTTATCACCACCACAACAGTCTGCTTTGCTGCCCTGCTCTGATCCCCTTAACCTGAGCTAGAAGCCGTAATGACAACAATTATTTCTATTTTTGCCTGAACCCATTATTTAGGCACTGTGCAAACACATGGCAAAAGGCGATTTCTGCTGAAAAAGGTTTTACAGCTGAAGCCCCCGTGCTGTGTTTGGGAGAAATTCTGGACTATATCGACAAAAAGGGTTTGGGTTTGGCTCTACCACACTCTACGCTGAGCAGCCAGGAGATGCCAGGTGTGATTCAGGCAGCCGACGCAAGCTGATAGGAGGGAAGCGAGACGCATCCCAGTGGGATGCACGAGAGCCAGACCTTACCCGAGGAGAGAACCACAGGGCCAGAGAAATAGTGGAGCCTTTGAACTGGTTGTTGCCATAACAAGAAAAAAATAATGCATTTGGTTGGAATCAAACTGATGTCAAAAACTCAGTGAGGGGAAGGTTGGTGAAATGATATATTTTGGTCACTTTGTTCTTTCTTACTCCTTTTATTTTCCCCGTTTCCGAGCTAAAAGCTGTTTTTAAAGCTTTGTTCATGCAGCATGGAAATTAAATGTTTTCTTTATCAATTAATTGATCAGAAGGTTTCAGTGCTCTCCAAATTCCAAAAGTTGAAACCTCAGGGGTTTTCCAAATCCTCACTGAATACCTCAACATGCAAGAGTTATCCAGCTGCAGAAAAGTGCCGTTTTCCACAGATGTGTTACTTGCTAGAGAGAGGGGGGGGGAAGCCGTCATCATCCAACTCTACCAGTCCCCCCAGAAACGCTGAGAAGACAACCAGCATTCAGTCTCATTTCCCCTGGAAAATGCAGTTCCTAACTCCAGACCAGAGGGAGGTGTCTCCTCTGCTTGACACCTGCCACTGTAACACTCTCCTGATGTCCAGCCCTACGCCACAGCCTGCCTGGTTTGGCCCCAGGTCTCCTGAACCTCAGCTCCTGAGCAGGAGGGCCCTTGAGACCACCGTGTCCACCCACCCACCCCCGCCAAGGCTGGGCCTGGAGCTAGATCTTTTCCTGATAGCTGTTTCACCAACGTGGTGATGGGGACCAGACACCCGCGGCATGGCTTGGTGGGGTGCTCTTCAAGCAACGTGGGGCTGGGCCACAACAGGTCCCGCTTTGAACCAGACAGCACTGAGCTCCGAGCTCCTGTGGAAGTTGCTCTTTTTTTGTCCGAAACAAGGAAAGAACCCTTGTGATGGAGGAAGAGTGAGGCTGGAGGAACAAACAGGCGGTTAATGTATTCACCTTGTCAACCCAGCTCAATGGGCTCCCTGCCCTGATGAATATTGAAGAATTTTATACAAATTGGAACTGGTTCAGCAGGACAGTTTTCCAGAGACCCAGCCCAGAAGGGCTTCCTGGTTGCTGCTGGGGGCCCTTCCCTCCATGGGAGGAGAGCGTAGTCCGCAGCCTTGCTTGAAGGCTGAAGGGGGATGAGCACCCCTGCTCCTCTTCAGGGTGAGCTGTAGGAGATGCAGGCTGGGGGGCTCCCCAAGAAGGGTGATTGTGGGGGGACCCCCAGGCCAGTGGGATGGAGTGATGGCCATCTGCAAAGCTGCTGGGCCTTGAGGTCTTGTATGCTGTAAGCTGGAGGGGTTTGCATGTGTCCAGCCACAGAACCGTAGTCACCAGGCATTTCCATCGCTGAAAGTGCCAGCAAACGCAAAATTTAGGTGCCCCGGGGGAAAGGAGAGGGCTGAGCAGAGTCTGCAGATGCGGTGGTGGCTAGGTGCTCAAGAGAGCAGTAGGGCAGGGAAGTCCTGTGGAAGAGCCAACCATTTTCATCCAAAGAGCTCAGCTTTGGGACAGCGCTCAGGTTCTGCAGAGGCACAGTGCTGTTGTGCATTTGCCTTCGGAGCTGGTGTCTGCCCCAACTGGGCCTGTCAGATGCATGATGGCACATGGCGGTGCCTGAGTGAGAACAGGGCAGCCACCTCTGAGGCTTTACCGTGCTCTGAGAACTTGGGCAGAGTTAACTCTTAGAGCCTAATGCAGAAGATGATGGACCTGTCTGCCACCTAAACCCAAAACATTTCACAGAGATGGCTTTTAACCCAGGCGATAGAAAGAGGCTGACACTACAGAAGAGCTTGGGGTTGCTCTCCGCGTGACTCTGGGAGTTGAACAGAGTCTCTGATAAGAAATAAAGTTTTTTAACAGGTGTGAGGAGTTGAGGCCAAAGCAAAAAGATTATGGGTTGGTGGACAAGCCAGGATTAACTCTTGACAAGGTAGGGAGAATCTTCCAGGAATGAAGCTCCTAGAGATAACCAAAGGTCTTGCACTAAAGCTGTGACTGACCCCAAAAATTCCTTTAAAGAAGAGGACCGAGGCAGAGGGACAGGCAAGGCTCAATGGAGCAGGAGCAACAGCAAAGCCGTACCGTTGTGGCTACTTCCACCAGCCAGGACAATGGCAGAGCAGGGGAAAAATGCAATCAGTGTCCCCATGACTTTGCAAAGGCTCAGCGGAATTTTGCAGACGGGTAACTAACAGGATGATGGTGAGACTACGAGCTCAGGTGGAGTTTTCATGGGAACATCAGATTTTGCTGGAGAAAAAAATAAGGGCTGTCAGCCAGAATGCAAAGAGGGCATTTCCAAATGTCATCTTGGACGCCTACGTGGAAGTCACTGCGTGGCTGTGGGCACTGCTACCAATAAAAAAAAGAAAGCTATAAGCAGAGAGAGAAAAACAGCTGAACTATGAGATTTATAGCGATGAATTTACTTCCACAAAAGAAATACGAGGTCTATCCAAGTAGGTTAATAAATGCTTGGACCACATTTGATCAAAAGGAGCAATGCTTAGTGTGGTAAAATGTGCTGAGCCCTTGATCTCGTCTCTGCGATGCCCTCACGGAAAGAGCAGAGGACAGAAGTGGGTGAGGAGGAATCTGAAGACATCTTTTGAGGGACAGGGAATCGCCCAGTCCCCCACCGTGGGGCAGAGGTTCAAAGATGCTAACGTGTCACTGCTCTGAGATGCGTGGAGTGAATAGAAGAAAGAATAGATAGAGGCACCAGCTCCAGTGGGAAGGACGAGGTCTTTCTCTGAGATACAGCTTCAGGCAAGAGGTAGATTCTGTGGTGAACTTAGCAGGCGGGAGCGCGAGCGGTGCTCGCCGCCGGAGCTCACAACTCAGCACGTTAACTGGGACTGCCTTTCATTGGGGATTAATCTGACGCCAAGCTGTGATCTGCAGCACCTGAAGAGCTTGCGAATGCTCCTTCCTACTGACCGTGCAATGGGGAAGGCCAAGCCTTTGACAGAGGGACAAGGCAGAGAGCAGGGAGGTGGAAAATGCTGAAATCTTCCCATCTCGAACAGCCAGAGTGTACCTATGGGCACCCTGCATTTCCATGAGCTGAGGGAAGGGATCTTTCACTGTAATCTGCAGGGGGAAAAAAAGTTTCATGCCTTCATTTTGGCCCAAGTTGGCTGAAACCAGCCATAAACCCCTAACTGCCACTGCTAAAAGGGAGCTGGCAGACATGAGCTTTGCCCAGATTACCCAGATTACTATTTTATGGATAGAAATATGATTTTCAAATGGCCTGTGAGGCTGGGTAAGAGCTGATGTCAGACAGACAAAACTGTAGTGTAGCAGAGCCCAAAGACAGACATTTTTCATAGCAGTTTGACTCTTAAAAAGTAAAGCAAATGGACTGTTGTCTCTCAGACAAAGTGCAAACTATGATTTCTAGAGCGACAACCCAGGATGGGAGTGTAAAGATGGATTTATACAGATTTTTTCATAACAGTTTGTCAGGCATGGCAAAATGACAGGCCAACTCCAGCAAAAGGGCTTCACATTTGGGACATAAGAAAAAAGGACCACTTGGAGTGATAGATTGGATTATGCTGATGACAGAAGACTACGTGTTTTTCCTGAACTGTTGTTCTCACTTTGGTGAGATAGCCTTACTTGTTAAATGGATGATTCCCCTACATCAGAGTTATGCTAGCAGAAAGGATGGTCTCGACAGACGGTGGGCAGGATTTTGAGCAGTTCACAGCAATGCCCATGTTTGCATCCGGTCCCCACTGGACTCTATTCAACAAGTAGGTAGGAAATGTCCTTAAAATAATGAATACGTACTGAAAAGGAAAGGAGAATCAGGTCTGACCAGTGCTTAACAGCATTAAATGACAGGATGGCACCTACAAAACATGGCTAGCCATCTGCAGGTACTTTGTTTTGCATAAAATGAAGCAAGGAGACCACCTGGGATGTTGCTCCGTAGCCCAAGGAACTAAGGGTTTGCAGAAGTGCACAGGCATATAGCTAAAGGCAAAAAAGCACTATGATTGCGGTCCCAGGGGTTACCACCACTTCCTGAACACAGCAAGAATTCATACATACAACAAAAATCAGAAGCCAGAAACAACAGTTATTTCACATAAAGTTGCTTCACAATCCCATGAGTGCCGGGTGTGTGTAACCAGAGAGACGCACTTGGAGGAAGCATAGGCAGCGCCTTCTGCAGCAGCCGGGAGGACAGGAGGTAACGGGCGCTGGGCTTGTCTTTCAGCCTGGGACAGCTTCATCTGGCAGCACCCAGGGATGGTAAGGCAAGCAGATGCTGGGACATAACGTTACCAGGAAAAACGGACACTCTTATTCCCAATGAGAACTACTCTGATGATGCCACGGTGACTACAAGTTACAGTGCAGAGCTCCTCAGAAGTAATTCAAACATTGCTGATCGTTTGGCTGTAAGCTTTTGAGGTCACAAGCTATAGAAGCGATACTTTCATGTTTTGGCTGGGGAAGGAAGGTAGGATCTCAGGAACTGTATCTTTAAGCAGCTTAGTTTTGGAGACAGGAAGTCTGGAAATGGGCTGCAGCAGTGCAGATTTTATTATGCAATTTCTCTTGGAACTAGTCCCTGAATAAAGGAGTTATCCATTAAGCACCTGCTTCACCCTGCCTCCTGAGCACCGCAGATGAAGTCCTCAGGAATCCATGCAAGGGCTTAACCATCAGCTGGGCGAGCGGGGAGCTGTGCACTGGGGTCCAGACAGGGAATCCTGGGTGCAAGTTTGCAGTAGTAGGGCTCATTTGCTTGCTATACAGTGTCTTTCAAAGAGTTTCCTTTCTTCTCACAAAATTCTCCTACTCCATTTGAGCTCGTTCTGTGTTTGGCATTACCAGTGGGTGAGGCCATCTGACTCTTGCAATACCGATACCAAAGGGCTATGGTACCCCGAGCACTGCAGTACTATTAAGCCTTTTAATCATAGCCCTGTTTCCAGGGGCAGTGGATTACAGTCAAGGTCTTCCTCTCCCTCCTGCCATTAACCCAATGCTGTTCTAATCACATGGCAGGGGGCAACTGGGGCCATCCTAAGGGGACACCGTGCTACGGCGAAGCTGCAGGACACAGCAGCAGTAGGATCCTCCTCCTCCTCTACTGCCTTCCAAAGCACCTCCTTCCTCTCCCACTCTGTCCCCAGGATTCGCAGCCCCCCTCTGATTTCACCAATGTGGCAAGTCTGGCACTTGGTGTAAAGATGGAGGAGCTCTCCCAGCTAATGGGAGAGGAATCATAGCCTCTGTAATTCCTTCTGTCTGCCCCCCATTCCCAACATCGAGTACGTAGCATTGCCCTGGCAGGCACGTTGGCACACCAGCTCCTGTTGCGGTGGTGGTGATGTCAGGGCCTCTTGCTCGGTGGCTGTATGGTCAGGGCTGCAGTGCTGATGTAACATCAGTGTATCATCTAGCACCAGGCGGCACGGACATCTTCCTGGAGCTAGGCGGTAGCTGTGGGACCGCTCAGGTTCTGTCCCCAGTGGTCGATCTCCATCCTGACTTCATGCCAGAGCTGCAGAGTCATTACAGCAGCAGAGGAGGTGGTCATAAGGGGAGCAAAAAGCTATGGGGGGGGTTCTCCTGGTGTCAGCTGCTCCAGCAAATCCTTCGTTTCCAAGACCGCAAGTGATGTAATGGGCAAGGCAAGCGCAAAAAAGTTATCCAAGCTGCAGTTCAAAATGCACCGACCAAAGTTGTTAAAAAGTTGAAGCAGCAAAGGGCACTGCTGTCCTCAGTTGTGCCTGACGGACAATCTGACCTGATTTCCACCCCTTCCCACCTCCAACAGCAAAACATTTGCCCTCAACCTAAATTGGGGCAAATGCCTTATATTACAGTCAAACACTGCTGGACAAAAGCTGTTGCTCACCTGTCTGGAGCCGCTGTGAGACACCGAACCCTGTCCCACACTGAGCCGTCCTCAAACAGACGGGAACTTGCTGCTTTTGAAGGAAATTAAGGCCGGCAAAACCAGAGAGCGCTTACTTGCATAACTAATGAGTAATATAGTGATAGAAACAGAGGCCTGTAAGAGACCTCCAGTGTGATTATTACAGTCAGACCTCAGCAAGGACAGGCACCATGTAAATAAATACAGAATTTGCAAGTAAATGTAATGAAATGCATGTAAATGTGGAAGTAAATGTAATGAATGCGAGTTTTGCAGTAAATAAGAGACAGACTTGCTCTTTGCAAAAGAAGGTATCATCACAGATCTCCTTTAAACCAATAAAATGTTGCCGATTAATCCATCTCGGCTTATGGACTTCATCAACACATCCTCAGGATTGTCTCAGTGCCCTTCTCCAGCTTGTCCTCGGGTTGTGTCTGCTCCTCGGGGACGTATTGGCGTGTAGGTGATGAAAACAGCCCCGAGCAACCAGTTTGGGTATGAGGAGCTCTGCTGCCACAATGGCATGTCACTGGGGCTTATACGACCTGCTTCTCAGGTTGGGAACCAGTATGGAAATCCATGGAAGTATGTGCGCTCCAGTCCTATAAACCTGTTTCGGGCTGGGGAAGTCTGTCTAGACAGAGCACAAGGCATTTGTAAAGCAAGGCTGGGTTCGGCCCTGGTGCCTGAGCGATCGGGTCAGCTCCGATCGGCTCAGCTTGGAGATTTGCCCTCACGTGAGAGTCGAGGAGCAGGGGATAGCCGAGCCCGCAGGCATGCAGAAAGCCGGGGGAGAAGCCCATCAGCCAGGCCACAGCAACCCCTCGCAGGGCGTGCGTGGGTGCAGGCACAGGCAGGCACGAGGAGGCTGCAGGGATGCAGGGCTGCTGCATGGGTTTCAGCAGGAAGGCAGGAGGAGGTGGAGAACAAGGGCAGGCAAGGGGGAGCACTGAGGGATGAGCCTGAGCAGGCAGGTGCTGGGGGGACACAAGCACCCCATGGCCTCGGCGTTGCCCCGACTGTGGGCACTGGGGGGGGACGTTGAGAGGGGACATC
>WAAD01039264.1:167398-189447 GCA_013389945.1 Fregata magnificens
AAGGATCCCTCCGGCAGCGGTTGGGCCTCCTCCAGTCGAAGTTACCGGGCGGGACCCGTACGCCAAGTACCGTCCCGGCTATAAATAGCGGTTGGGAGAGACGGGTAAGGCCTTGCGAGTTGAATTTCCCTTTCCTCCATCATCCACCACCGTTTCGTTTTAATGGTGAAGGGATGGAGGGATCCGCCTCGGCTCGGGTGCTGCCCAGNTTCCCGGCGGGGGTGGGAACCGGCCTGGCGAGGTGCCGGGGAAGGGGGGAAGGATCCCTCCGGCAGCGGTTGGGCCTCCTCCAGTCGAAGTTACCGGGCGGGACCCGTACGCCAAGTACCGTCCCGGCTATAAATAGCGGTTGGGAGAGACGGGTAAGGCCTTGCGAGTTGAATTTCCCTTTCCTCCATCATCCACCACCGTTTCGTTTTAATGGTGAAGGGATGGAGGGATCCGCCTCGGCTCGGGTGCTGCCCAGGTGAGCGGGGTGCGGGCAGGGAAGGGGGAGCACCCTGCCGTCGGAGGCACCGGCCGCCCTGCTTCTGGAGGGGGTGGTCGGGGTCTCCGCTCCTTAAAACCCACGTATCGCCCACAACGAAAAGCCCTGTGCAGGCAGCGTCTTGCTCTGTGCCCGTCCGTGCGACGCGCTACGGAACAAAAACTCCCTGATAGCGTATTAATATTTTGCCTTTTTTTATCCCCCCCCGTGACCCTGGTTTAAGGCACTCGGGTCGACCTCTTCCAAGGATTTTTTTCCCTTATAAAACAAATAATTTGCAGATAATAATTTAAGTTGTGGGGTTGCTTGCGTGATGAAATGCCCAGCGGGCTGGCAGTCGCCGCGACTTGCCTGTATGTCGTGTAATGTCTTTGACGTGCTTTTTCTTCGATTGTTATGGGTTTGTAGGTAATCGAACACATCAAAATTTTTCATTTCCAGCAAGCGCGTGCCTGTTGTAAATACGCACGTGTGTGCATAAGAGCATGTGTGCGTGTACTGACGTCTTTCAATGTTCCAACTGTTTTAATCACTGAAACAGTGGTTTTGTAGGGACGAGAAGTGTGTTGCACTTGTATTTCTGTTTTCAGAGATTAATGAATCTCGTTGAAGGGACAGTGATAAGTTAATCATGCTATGCCTGCTGTGTTTTTATGGACTGAAAAAATTAGTACTGTAATTGAGTGGATAAATTCTGTGGGGTTTTTCGGCTTGCTTAATCTGCATTTGGCAATAGCTTATAGATTCTTCAGACCTTTGGGGCTTTTTTTATGGAATCTTTTTCTTCTCAGCCTACAAATAAATGAAACACGCCAAAAAGAAACCGTATTGAGAGTAAGAATTGGCAGAGAATATCTAAGTGAGGTCTTGTGAGTGAACTACGTTAAACCCTTTCGTGGAAGCAACGGAATATCATGCGGAAGGCTGACGTGCAAGTTGCTACGAAATGCACCGCGGTAACTTAGGGAAAGCACAGTTTTTCTTTAGTTCTTCAGGTAGACATTTTAGATTCTACTGGTAGCCAGTGAAAGATGTTTGAAGCGGTGTCTTTTTTTTTTTTTTTTCTTTTTTGAAGTTCATTTGGTCTGTTCTGGAATGCTTCAGTCATAATTACGTCCTGTTCAGCAAGTTCTAATGCGTCTCAGTGAGCTCTGTGCAGTGCTAGATATGTAAACTCCAGCATCTGCATAAAGTTTTGCACGGCTGAGGGGACCTTTGGTCACACCAGGGATGGCAAATGCCAGGTTGTATTTTGAACAAGTAGGAGTGTGTCCGTAGCGTTCTGTCGTCGTCCCGGTGTTCTTCAAGCAAAAATGCCTCTCCGCTTGAGAGTGCAGGTGATGTTTGTGCACTTTGAAGTGCTTTTTAAAAAAAACAAAACAAAACTCTTTAGGTTTGTTGCCAGCAGCTAGTGCTGCTTGTTGAAAGGTTGCTGAATGTTTCTATGCGTTGTAGCAGGCAATACAAATAGTTTGAGTACCAATTGCTATCAAATACCGGCTCCTGAACCTAAAACAGGCCGCTCTCTTGCACTGAGGCTTAAATGAAAAAGTTACGTTGCAGCCTGGAAAGTTGCCTTTGTGACCAGAGGTGCTTGGGTAGATGGGTTTGAGGCTTACGCCCTGAACGAGCAGTAAGTTGTGTATTGGATAACTGAGTTGTAATTGCAGTCATAAACCCGCGCTGTTTGGTGCTGCAGCTTGCCTAAGTGGGACGTGCTTTAAAAGACGTCGCGTTAGGCCCAGTTGTGCAGTTCTGTTGCTGAACAGTCAGGCTCCGAGCCTGCAAGTGCTTGTAACTGAGCATAGCAGTGCGATGGCGAAGGGTCTGATGGCAGGCCTGAACGTTCTCGGCAGAAAGCAACTGCTCATCCTTGTTTATGTTTCGCTTTATGCTTTGATGCGGTGATGTTAAGCAACTCCTTTTGTCAGGGTAAATTTTAGCTGCCTTTAATCTTTCTGATAAAAATAGCTCCTCAGCTTACCAGAGCAAAGTTTGTGCAATTGAAATTGGTCTACTTAGGTTCTGCAAATAGGACCTTTCCTGTTAAACTTCAGTGGCTAAATCAAACATGTGGTCTCAGAGAAGGGAGGAGCGATGGAGGGATAACAGAAATGTATACCGTGACCATCGTTAACTTTCACGATAGTCCCATTTTGCAGTTACCCCGTTGCTCTTTATATCGATAAGGAAGGTTACGACTTGTGGCTGTTAACTTAGCGTGCCGTTGCTGTGCAGTATTGAACAAGCTGACTCCTATGGTAAAATATCCATGGGAAATATTTTTCCTTGTCTAGCCAGGTAGAAGTAGTGCTTTTGTCTAATTACCGCTTTATTAGGTAGATCGTATTTTTCATACCTAAGCATTTGTCTCTTCTATACCTGTTAGGAGGCATTCTCATCTAGCGTGCTGCAGAATAAACGAGGGACTTACGAGTTACTACTTACTACAAAAAGTAGAATAACAGTAACTTTGGCTATGGCGGCGGACTATTTTAATGTTGAGCGTCATGATTTCTTTGTACGTTGCTGGCATTGGTCCTTCGGCAGAATATACAGTGAACGGGCAGCATTCCTGAGTTGGTCTTGGTCTGAGCTCTGCGCACGGACTGTGAAAAACGTGCTTGAACGGAGCAGCAGCAAAGCTGGCGTTCTGCAGGTGCCCCTTCACCGTGGTCCTGCTGGTAGCTTAGTGGTGGTCTGTGTTGCGTTGCAAATAACGCCTGTCTCTGCATTTGTTACGTACCCGGTAGCCGCCTGCTGTGCTATGCTGGTTCCAGAAATGACAAACCGTCATTTGGGCCAAAGCAGAGGGTGTCCTTAACTGCGTTATGAGTTAGTGAATTCCTAAAGTAGGTGAAGTTGGTAAGAAGGCGAGATGAGCGGCTTCAAAAGTCCATCAGAGCTGGATTTTCACCCCATATGTTCTCGTGTGTGTGGTTTGGGTGTTGTGTTTTTTTTTTTTTCCCCTCCGCAACTTCAGATCATAAACAGATGAAGCAGTATGGCTGCTGCTGCAAAAGCTGCAGGCCGAGATCTCTGGTAATTCACGTTCTCTTTACGGCCCAGTGCGTTAGCATCGCAGTGCCCCTATTTTAAAACTGGGGGAAGACCGGCCTTGTTGCACGTTCCTTTGTACGTGCCGAGGTAAGTAGATCTCTGGCTAACTCCCAGTGAGCTACAGAACTTCGCAGAAGGGAGTTTGTGTTGATACACAGCCTGACTCGATCTTACTCTCCTGCCAGATACCAGATAGGTGTATTTCCGTGGACTTAGTTTTAAAAGAGGTGGACTACCTTTAAAACAAAGTAGCTTAAGGAGAGACAGTGAGGCTTTCTAAGCTTATGTTCACATACTTAGCTGAGACTTCAAATGGGCTGACGTCTCGGTGATCTAAAACCAGATTGTGTTTGTGCGCATGAAAGCATTAGTATGTATGTTTTAGAAGGGTTCGTTCCTGCGTAGTTGAAAAGTTTAATGGAAACCTGTTTAATTGGTCTGCTCTTGTTTTATATGATACGTGCGAAACTTGAGTGTCATTTGTGCGCTGCGACAGTAAGACTCGCTTTTATACATGTGCTTTCTCCCATCTCTCCCTGGAATAAGAAAAAAAGGATAATTCCATTAAGTGAACAGACTTGGATTTATAAGCAGAAAATTGGGGGAAGAAATGCTTCTTCTGAAAAGACGTAGGTGAAGTGCGTCTAGTTGTAATTATTTCATGGGAACGTCCTTGGTTTTGTCATACTTGCACTGTAACTAGCTGGGATGGGGAAGAAATGCGGTATGATATTTCACGGCTATAGTGTTTCTTAAGACTTACCATATACATGTAACGATGGGGGTGGTAGATGGGAGACGATGATGCCAAGCAAAAATGTTTACTTTGATCTGTGTTGAGTTTGATAGGAGCTGATTTTTTTTTTTTTTGCACCTTAAGTGACCAACCTGCATAACTTTATGCCGGCAATTGTAATCTGGGACAGGAGATTTCTAAGATTAGAAATTGGCTCCTTTACTGAGAGTCTAGCGAAGCTCATTCTTACCAATTCATGAAGCATTGCTGATAGCAGGTTATTGTATACTTTCTCACTGTTTGGGTTTTTTAATAGATTTTTCCAAGGAGTTTGATACTAACATCTGTGTGAGATGAAAAATTGAGCAGATGATCTGCTGGCCTGATTTTATGTGACAGTCTGCAGTCCTACAGTCAGGCCCCTTCCTTTTTCTTAAATTCGTACTTTGAGTGATAATTGCGTACGTACTTGGGAGTTTATCACCTTGATTCCTCCCCCCGTGGCTTAAAATTAACGCGGTAAATGCTGTCTAGTGCTGTGGCATAGAGCTCCTGGAGAAGCCCTGCCAACAGCAGGCAGGAATAAAGGCTGTGCTCGGGGGGTCAGTCTTTGTTGCACCCCAGAGATCTCTTGATAGCTTGTGAAATGATTCCCAGTTTTCTCTTGCAGATTATTCACTTTCTATTCTGGCTGAACGTTCCTTGGAGTCATAGTCCAGTGCCATTAATTATTTCTACAGCATCATGCTATGTTTCGCTATTATATCTGCAACTTCACATTAAAAAAAGTCCACCTATTCTTGGTGTTTACTTTTATTAGGGATTTTGCTCTGTGTTGTTACCTGCTAATAGAGAAGAACATGAACAAAAATCTCACTCTCTATTAGCAAAATACCACAGTTTAACGTGGAATCGGGGTGGAGGGGGTGGTTGGAAAAACAGGATTTGAAAAATTCTGGGGTTTCTTCTTATACAACGAAAAAGCATGTGGGATAGCTTAGAAACCTGACACTTCCATCCTAATTTGGTTTACACTTTCAAGAATTTTTGCTTTGTAAATCTTCCTTTTAACATATGTTATGTTTTCCATCTGTCTTCTCAGATGTCTAAGATACAGAGAGAACCTAAATCTTTTATTTGGAAAACTCTCTTTAATAGAGATGTCTCAAGAAATACTATCAAGTATTGTGCAGAACCCTAGCGTGAATCAAAAGAAAACTGAAACTTCTATTATCACTGGTAACTCACAATCATAACTCAGAATCTAAATCTCTTAACATATACTCTTCAAAAGCTTCACTTCATCTTGCCTTTCCTCTTATTCACCGCCATTGAGAAATAAGGATCTTACTTAGAACATTGGATAAATACGGTATCTTTGATTTGCAATAACTTCGTGTGTGTGTGTGTATACATTTTTAGTTACATAAGTCTGTAAAATAATCTGCTCCTTCTCTGAGGGTCATCTTTAATGCTGTGGGAACTTCCTCAGGAAGACAACGTTGTCAAAATGAGTTGCTCTTTCTAGGTGACGTGCCTCCCAGTCTCACAGGGAGACGTTACTTCATTGCTGCTGTTGGACGTCTCCGAGGCAGACATCGGAGCTAGCTACTTTCTGTTGCGCAGTGAGAGGGAAAATGGAATATTGGATTCCAACCCCTGTCCGTGCGTGTCACACCTGAAGAGCATGAGCTTCTCTCTCGCTCTGCCCAACTTCACCACTGCCGGTACTTTGATAGCTGTTTTAGTGGGTGTTGTTGATGACATAGCTTCTGTGTCATCTCCTGTGTAGTTTCATCTAATGGAGCAAAGAAACCTGGAAATTACCAAGAGACTTGAATTCAGTAAGTACTGAATGTAAATCTGTTTTGTAGTAGCTGCAAAGTTTTTTCCTAAGGTTCATAAACTCCTTTAAGGAAAGTATTAATGAGAATGATTCAGAACAGCCTCATCTCACTGAAATTAATGCTTTAAAGTAAAATAGATTTGTGAGGGCATTGGTTTTTCTGTATTCAGTCAGTCATGTTTGGAAGCTTTTTTAGAGCGAAGTATATAAAAATCGTTAGTTTTAAGCACATGTCTGCTGTTGCTTCCTTATGTGCATTTGGTTTATTTTGTGTTGTATGTTCTTGCACAGCCAAATTTGAGTTGCCAAGCAAACAACCTTTCACTTATAATTTGGTATCAGAAATAGGGAGGAAAAAGCGGCATTAAAACAAAGAGAGCGGAAATACACTTTTTGCAGCTATTATACATCATAAAGGAGACGCGGAACTTGCCTGTTCCCTAGTAATCTTGTGCAACACTTGTTTGTTTCATAATATTACTTCAAGTCCATATTAATCATTGCTGCTTTAGTCTTTGCAGAACAGGCCTGTTCTGTCCTTCTGTTACAGAAGGTGCATAAAGGCAGGAACTTTCAGAGAAGGACTTGTGTAGCTGAAGGGAGTGTTTGAAGCAGCCTGAGCTAGAAGGCAATACTGAGCGTGGCGTTCTCGCCACCGATGCTGTCAGTCATTGTGGGGAGGATGGAGGACTGAACAAGTTAAAATCTGAAATACCTTGTGTTGACCTGTGTATTTAATAAGAAGTCTGTGGCCAGCAAACATCACAGTTAAAGTTTGTTTGTGAAGATAATTCACGTCCTTGTATGTTATCTGCTGATTTTTTTTTTTCCAGATGTGCAGTGAGGGTGGCACAGCCTTACCGTGAAGCAGTGGATCTGTCAGTTGTGTGAGCTGACTGAAGGCATTCGCATGCAAACGCTCTGTTTTGGTAATGACTGTGCGTTTCATGCTGCCTTAAGCAAGTGCCCACTATTAATTACCGGATTCTCGGATGATTCCCCTTTAAAGGGTCATCCTGAACTTGAATGTTTTGTCAGCTGTTAAAATAGGGCAACAGAAAAGATGTCTGCGTTTGTGGTAGGATGAGAAGGAGCTCTTGCTTCCGTTAATGTGCTCCAAGAACCCTAAAATATTTAATCTTCATCAGGATGATCTTGTGAATGAGAAGCTGATGTTACCAGTGCAGTGGTCTCCCACTCTGTAAGCAGATTGCTTGCCTCCTTTTCCTTCTGTCCAGATTTCTGCTCTTACGGCAAAGAAAATTACTGAAGCCTTTTGGTCAGTAAGCCTGTGTAGCCTGACTGCTGCATGCAATGTGACAATAGTTGTGTCCGTGTTGTTGATGCTGCTGGCTAGGATTTAAAGTTACTAGCAAGAGCAGACACAGCAAGTGTCAAAATAGCGAAGACACGTTGGGAAACAATTAAGAGGAAGAATGGTCACGGAGAGGCTCTGTAGGACCAGAGGAAAGCAAAGTCAATCCATCATTTGCCATCCAATGCTTCCAAGAACACACCAGAGTCAGCACTCTTGTTGGGCTGCTTCTGCCACATGTTTTGGGGGTTATTTTGGTTTTATTTCCCTCTGGCATCTGGGAAGAGATAAGAGACTAGCTTCTCAACTGGATGGATTTTTCATATTTGTTTCTGTATATTGACTTTGGTACCAGGTGCATTTAATGTGCCCTTATATACTACTTTGTTTTTAATAGTGGAACATTCAAGTAATCTGTGATTTTTTTTTTTTTTTTTTTTTTTCCTTTCAAAAGAGAGATGACGGAGACAATTTGGATAAGTACACTAGAGAGCAGCTTGAGGTTATGACATTGTGATACACAACGTGCAAGTGGAAAGAAAGAGAGGCTAGGAACTAAACTCGGTGTAATCAAGGAAGGATCTCAGTTTATACCGTTCTCTTTTCAGGGAGGTGAGAAAGAAGCCGGGGGCAGTTGGTCTTTCCTGTATCAGGTAGTTGTTGTTATCACACACATTAGTTGTGGTATAGGGAATATAGATACGTGCATTTTCCCCATCCTGACTTGTATGTCTGGTGTTCAGGCTGGTGTCAGGAGCGTTTTTAAAACTGAATCAATAATACCGGTAGTATTGCAGTAGAGGTTAGAAGAGAACTGATTCTTTTTCATTAGCTTCCTGATTTGTTTGCTCTGTATAATGAGCTTCAGTTTTGAGAAGTCACTTAGTTGCTGAAGTCTTAGAAAAATGGATTGGGGGACATTTTAGGAGCTTGAAGCTACTTTAACTTAAGATTAACTAGGTTCTAAGATGATAGTGTCCCTTCTGGTTATTGGGATGCACAGAATGGATCTAACTTAATTGATTTTGGGAACTGCGTCGCTGCTTAGTTCATGTCTGTACCCTGAATGGTATTCATCTTATGGAGAATCATGCTTTGCCAGAAGACAAGTTGCAAAGGAAGTGTGGTAGAACGAGTGCCGCCGCCTCAATCTCCCCTGTCCTTAAAATCCCAGCCACAGGAAAGCAAGAGAAGGCAAGTGTTACACCCATATTCAAGAAAGGCTAAAAGGACGATACAGGCAACTACAGGTGGGTCAGCCTCCCTTGCATCACTGGGAAGATCATGGAGGAGCTGGAGTGAATTTAGTGAAGGGCTACCAAGGAGGTCAGGGGGCTGGAGCACTTGCCCTTTGAGAAGAGGCTGAGGGACTGGGCTACAGACTTCCTGATGTCCCTTCCAACCTGAGTGACTGAGTCTGTAAGCAAGAGAGCACTGTGATAATTACTCTAGTGAGTTTCCTAGAGGCAAGTACCTAGAATGTCTGAAGGCGAGGCTTGCTTCTGTGTATCAATATATTTGAATTTTGACCAGTCCACTGACTTAGGAATGAGCAAACCAGACTGTATTTCTTTCTCATCCCAAATGCAAGTAGTTCAAAAGGTCAGGCAGAAAGAAATTTAGTTAAATACCCAAATCTCTTGTTATGCAAGCCATAACTTGTTGGGACTCATCCAGATGCTTGCTATTGGATCTCTCACTTCCCCCTCACCCTCCTCCACCCAGCCTTTAGGGTCTTCTTGGCCCAGCCAGGTCCCTCATCACCGTCTTTCTCAACCTGGTTGTTAAAACATCATGTTCTCAAAAAGCGATGCTCTTCATTTGAAAGTCAAGGTCAGATGCATGTCCGTTTGCAATCTTTCTGTGTGTCTCATTAGGTTAAGACGCTAATAGAAAGTTTCCTTACTGGCAATTTTTTTTTTTCTATGAATGCATTGTTTAATTGCTCTAAAACATTAAATATGCTAATTGTCTTTTATGAAACAACAAATTATAGAATCCTCACACCTCGAAAGGAGGTTGGAGTAGATGTGGTAATTGCTGACTGCACCAAACAGTATGGCTATTGAGTTGAGTTACCTGACATTGAATTTTAGGGAATGGCTGGAGCTCTGAACTGTTGAGGCTTTGTCTGCTGGGGTCTGGCATGATTGAAAGAAGCCTTACAAAACAAAATTGGGCTCACTGAAATGTAACAGCTATGTTGGCATAAAAGAAAGGCACGGTGAAAATACTGCTTGTGTACTGGGACTGCAGTGTGACTTCAGTGTCTATTCCGTGGATGGGCAGTCACAGCTTGGGAGAGGAAAACTCCCAATCACATTCCAAGTGGAGATGAGGCTGTTAAAAAATGAAACTGAATTTGATAGTTCTTCACCTGCTTGCTGTGTGAAATGTTTGAGATGATAAAGCAGATGAAGAAATACCTTAGAATGTTTGTCACCTCTCCAGGCTGAGCTAAAGGGAGAATTGTAGTGGTCACGTCAGGGGTGACGTTGAAACAAGTTAATTGATTGACTATGTATATTAAGAAAGAATCTCCTGATAACAGTTGCAAGTAGTCATACAGATGAAAATGTTCTGCCTGAGAACACAGCACAGTGTTTTTTTTCTTCTGAGAAGGCGTGGAAGGAAACAGAACATCTTTTTTTATTCTGGTTGCTGAAAGTGTCATCCAGGAAGGCAGAAAACTGTGACATTTAAGCTCATAAAACTGAAATTAGGAGAGAGTGTGTCTCAAGCGTGGCTATCTTCTATGTGTGAAAATAGCTGCGCAAAGAATGCAAAATACTCAAATTGGAAAAGGAGTCCTTTGGAAAGAGTAGAGGTGTTGTAGTTGCCTAGTCCTTCTCCAAACATTCTGAAATGTTATCTCTGTTTTTCGGCTCTCTTCTGTTAAGAGGCCATTTGGTTTACATGTAACAGAGATAATGAAAGGTGTGAGGTTTAGGATTGGAAGCGCTGTGCGAGAGACGAGACGCTACGAGGTGGGTCTCCGCAGCCTTAGTCAGCTCTACTGCTTCCTGAGCACTGTAATCAGATGTATGTGCCTTATTAGTTAAGGGAATCTATTCTCTTTTAAAATAAAGACCCCTTTTTCTGTTCTGTTGCATAGAATCATTTGGGTTGGAAAAGACCTTTAAGATCATTGAGTCCAACCATTAACCTAGCCCTGCCAAGTCCACCACTAAACCATGTCTCTAAGCACCACATCTACGCGTCTTTAAAATAGTTCCAGGGATGGTGACTCAACCGCTTCCCTGGGCAGCCTGTTCTAATGCTTGACAACCCTTTTGGTGAAGACTTTTTTCCTAATATCCAGTCTAAACCTCCCCTGGCGCAACTTGAGGCCATTTCCTCTCGTCCTATCGCTAGTTACTTGGGAGAAGAGACCAACACGCACCTGGCTACAACCTCCTTTCAGGTAGCTGTAGAGAGTGATAAGGTCTCCCCTCAGCCTCCTTTTCTCCAGGCTAAATCACCCCAGTTCCCTCAGCCGCTCCTCATAAGACTTGTGCTCTGGACCCTTCACCAGCTTCGTTGCCCTTCTCTGGACACGCTCCAGTACCTCAACATCTTTTTTTGTAGTGGGGGGCCCATCACTGAACACAGTATTTGAGGTGCGGCCTCACCAGTGCCGAGTACAGGGGCACGATCAGTTCCCTACTCCTGCTGGCCACACTATTCCTGATACAAGCCAGGTTGCTATTGGCCTCCTTGGCCACCTGGGCACACTGCCAGCTTGTATTCAGCCGGCTGCGACCAACACCCCTAGGTCCTTTTCCGCCGGGCAGCTTTCTAGCCACTCTTCTCCAAGCCTGTAGCGTTGCATGGGGTTGTTGTGACCCAAGTGCAGGACCCGGCACTTGGCCTTGTTGAACCCCATACAGTTGGCCTCGGCCCATCGATCCAGCCTGCCCAGATCCCTCTGCAGAGCCTTCCTTCCCTCGAGCAGATCAACACTCCCACCCAACTTGGTGTCACCTGCAAACTGACTGAGGGTGCACTCGATCCCCTCATCCAGACCATTGGTAAAGATACTAAATAGAACTGGCCCCAGAACTGAGCCCTGGGGAACACCGCTTGTGACCGGCCACCAGCTGGATTTAACTCCCTTCACCACAACTCCTTGGGCCTGGCCACCCAGTCAGTTTTTTACCCAGCGAAGAGTGCGCCTGTCCAAGGTAGGTAGGCATGCTAGGTAAGCAGCAGGTTTGAGAGACAGAGCAGGTACGGTAATTGGAGTGGGACTCCTCAGTGTAGGTATTTTTTGAGCATTGCTTCAGATAGCTGTATGTAAAGGCAAAGGCATCTCTTGATTTTTTTTTTTTTTTTTAGACTCTTGGTAGCTGCTGTTGACTTTGAGAGATAGTTGAAGCATTAAGAATGGGATCAGTTATGTTCTTCTTGGGAGGATGAGGGGACTGAGGTTACTTTTCATTTTGCTACCAGTAGAAATGGGCCGCATTCTTATTATGGCAGATTTTTATATGTGTATAAATATATTTATTATTTTTATGACTGCCAAGACAATCTCTTATCTTTATGGATTTGTTGCAGTCATGTTGAAGTAGGCTTTTGTTTTCTGTTGTATTTTATAACTGTTGTAAAGTGTGCCTTGTGTTGATGTTTTTAATGTACACGACTGATTAAAATATAAAAGCAGGAAGATTAATCATTGCCTGAACATTTGAATAATCAGTGAGTTTTTGCACAGCCACTGTGCTAAGCGGTTTACCTGCTTTTTATTTTCCTGCTGGCAGAGCTGTAAACTTTCCATGCCTAACCTTAACATACAGCCTTCTTACAGGAGCTTAAGAGTGGTAGATTATTTTAGGTTTTAAGAGGCAGTATTCCCAAATGCTTTCTTCATTCTCTTTGTAAACTGCAAAAACATTTCCAGTCCTTGGCTCTGGCAAGACTGTTAAGAGTCCAGCCAGCCAAACAAAAAAAGTTCGAGCACTTATACTCTGATATCCCATTTTGAAATACAACTGGAAAAAACTACTCTTCTTTTTTTTAAGCCATAGCAACATCTTCCCCCTCCACATTTTGTCAGTTCTCCTCTGCCCCGGCGCCCCGTGTGCACGCCACACAAATACGTATCTTTTGTTCATGAAATACTAACAGTTTGAGCGCAGAAGCTTGGAAAAACACCATTCGTGGGATTTACAAAAGTTGTCTGAACAAGCGCTGTAAACCTTGAACTTCCCAGCGAGCCGGGGTGACGAGAGCAGTTTAACAAAGGCAAAGCTTCAGCCATGGACCCTGTGTCACCACCCTTCATGACGCGCAGGCAGATGGCTTTGGTTGCACTCCAGGCTGCGGCTGCCGCCGTCTGTGGCAGAGCCTGCCGGCGCGCGGGGAGAGGGGCCCGGCACCCGGGACTTGCTTCTGGCTAAACCGGGCTTGGTGCCGAAAACAGGCGATGGGGTTTTCACTGGGGGGGGGTGTTAGAGATGGGTGGAAGGTTAAAAATAGTGACATCTTGGAGGAAGGAAAGTGGAACTGAAATATATAGGAAGAGACACAAGTTGCAGCATAGTGAGTGTCAAGTGGTTGTGTGGGAAAGAGGAGAGATGAAGCGGTCGCCAAAAGGAATGTAGTTGAAGGTACACCAGGAATTTCTTTAAAAGACAAGCTGGAAAGGTGAACTAAACAACTGAAGGGAAAGGCAGCAAGTAAGAGAGAAATTAAAAATATGTTAATGAACCTAGCTTAACGAAAATGTCAGTCTGTTACTTCCCTGCTTGAAAGGGAATAGGAGGTCTGTTCCTGAGCTGTGGTGTATTTTGTTGCGGCCAACATCATGCAAGCCCGGAAGAATTCTTCAGAGCTTGTTGACTTCAGTAGATAATGGTGGCAAAATATAGGCCCCGAAAGGACATGCTGCTGTGAGTGCCTCAGAACAGGCAGAATTTAACGTTTTTGTGCACGTTTACTGTGACTGTTTATATAATTCACTGGTCATTGCAGCACATCTAACAGTTTTTATTCGTTTTCCTTCTGTTAAGTTGAATTGAACATTCAAATGCTGATGAAATGCATTGTATTTAAATGTACTGAAATGTGTTGGTAATAGCTTTGTGATACAGGTTAAGTGGTGTTTGGCTTTTGTTGTTTCTTTTCAGTGCAGTCAGTGTGGTCCAGGCTGTCACTTGCTGGACGATGTTATGCCCCTTTTGCAACCCGAGTCTTGCACCAACTGTTTGTGGTTGAAGAGTGAATTAAACATTAAAATAATGAAGCTTTTGGCATGCCCTTCTTTAGAAAAGAACTTTTGTTTGCTCTAACCTGGAAAAAGTTTGGTTTGTGTGTTGCTCACTGTGGGAGACTAGGGTTTTCCAGGGCTGGCAGGGGGGGCAAAATAAAGTTTTCATGCATTTCTGTTACGTTGCAGTAAAAATGGTTGGTTTAGATCACATCCTTGGACTGGAAAACTTTTCTGAGATGTGCTGCATGTTTGAAGAGCTGCTCTGATGAATTGAGGCTAGTCTGCTTACATGTTTATTAATATTGCTGTATGCACTTGTCCTTATGTCCTCAAAGATAACTTTTCTTTTCATGTGGAAGTACCTATATGCAGTCAAGTAACTTTCTGGGTTTAGTTACATAGCAAAATACAATTTACAAAGCAAATTGTTACACAGGCATTGCTTATGATGTGCAATAAAACATTTTAGTGAACCTGAGCTGCTCCTTTTTAAAAAACAAAACAAGAAACCCCACCACTTCTTATCAGTTTGGATGTTACAGCCAGGCAGAGGAGTTCCTTCAAGTGGCTTAATGAAGATTTGATTGTTTTATTTTGCTTATCTGGAGAGTGTGTGGATTACCTCTGTCAATATTGGGCATGATAAATGAAGGCTGGGCACTTAGAGAGCAATTTGAATTACTTGAGCTGTTCAGGGATCGAGAAGTGACTTGATTCAAGAGGCGTTACGAGGAGAAAATGCTGAGTGCCTTTCAGGATCTTCTGAGGTAGTGGATCATGATACAAATCAATGGCTAGAAGCTGATACTGAACACATTTATATGTGAGACTGGGATCAAACTACCAAAGAAGTAGCTGTCTTTTGATCAAGCTTCGAAGCCTAGCTGGAAGATGTTCTTTGGCCATACGCAAACATAAATTACAAAGTTGAGGTAGGATTGCTGGGTGAAGTGGCCTGGGATTACATAGGAGGTTAGAGAAGGTGATGTAATCGCTCTTTTGGGAGAGTAAATCAATCGGGGGAAAAAAAAAATCTCTTGATATTTCTGCTGCCGCCTTTTAGCCAAAACAAGAGAAATTTAGGAGTTAGGCTGATCATTGTATTTGTGCCACCTTACTTTCTTAAGCTTGGTACAACGTTTTGTCAAAAGTCTTGGGAAAAAACTACTTACCGGCCAGTGCTCTACCCTGTATGGTTGCAAGTGCATAATGTGTGTCAATGACTATGCTTTCTGAAAGACTCTGGAGTTCATGTCACAGGGACCCTCGCTTGCTTTCTGGCAATAGTGGGTCTTGGATAAAGATGTACCTTAATGCATGTCATTGTTTACGACTGGTACAAAGCAGTGTAGATGAATATTTTAGTTACTTGTTTGTCATGTTTTTCTCACGTGTGTTTCTCTTTTAACTTCTAGATTTTGGATCTTTGTTTGACTTGGAAAATGATCTTCCTGATGAGCTGATCCCCAATGGCGAGTTGGGCCTTTTAAACAGCAGTGGGAACCTTGTTCCAGATGCCGCTTCCAAACACAAACAACTTTCTGAACTTCTAAGGGGAGGCAGTGGCTCTTCCTTAAACCCAGGAATTGGAAATGTGAACTCAAATAGCCCTGTCCAGCAGGGAGTCGGTAGTCAAGTTCAAGGGCAGCCGAACAGTGCTAGTATCGGTAATCTGGGTGCTATGGGTAAGAGCCCTTTAAACCAGGGAGACTCTTCTGCTTCAGGCCTGGCAAAGCAAGCAGCCAGCACCTCTGGACCTACCACACCTGCATCACAAACTCTGAACTCTCAAGCACAAAAACAAGTAGGGATGGTGACGAGCAGCCCTGCAACATCACAGACTGGACCTGGGATATGTATGAATACTAATTTCAGTCAGACACACCAGAGCCTTCTCAACAGTAATTCTGGTCACAGTTTAATGAATCAGCCTCAGCAAGGACAAGGGCAGGTAATGAATGGATCTCTTGGGGCAGCTGGAAGAGGAAGGGGAGCAGGAATGCAATATTCTGCCCCTGCCATGCAGGGGAATGCAGGCAGTGTGCTGGCAGAGACTTTAACCCAAGTATCTCCACAGATGGCTGGTCACACCGGACTGAACACAGCACAGACAGGAGCAATGACTAAAGTATGTACATATAATTTAATATGTTCTATTTATTGCGCTTGGTTTTTCTCCGTACAGGTGTTTAGAAAATGTAGCAGATTCTTTTCTGGAACAGAACTAAAGAATGCACTTTCTTGAGTCTGTCGTTATCCGTTTCAGTCGCCAGTGACCATCATGAAAGCAAGATAACTGGAACAGTATTTCTCATGTAATCAGAAATGAACGCGCTCGTTGAAAAACACATCCTTGAAGTTAAAAGTTGGATAGTATCTTAGCAGGGTGAGTTAGAAAAGAGTAGCGTAATCCTGCAAAAAGGGAGCAGATGATTACTTCTGTGCAGGATCTCAGTTTAGCTGCCAGACAACAATATCTTCTAAAGCCATGTGAAAACTGTTAGAGAAATATTTGTAGATTGAAGGGAGAGGTGTAGCAATTGGTCCTCTTGTCAAGGACCACTGTCAGCAGCTGTGCAGTGAATGTTTTTCAAATGCAGAGGAACTGATCTGAAAACATTAAATTTCACGCAGATTGCCAAGCTAACGCAAACTCTGCGAAAGGGAAGGGCAGTGTCTGGGAAAGAAGTCTTAACTTGGTGGCCATTGCAGATCGAGGCAGGGAATATGTACACCTGGAAGTATCTGCAGTCATGGGGCACTGCTGTGGTCCCTGCTTGATACAGTCATTGCTTTTCAGTTCTTCATTTTCCAGGTGTGAGCTTAGAGAAGTGTTACGGTTGCGGCTCCTCCTGTCTTTCAGTTGGACAGCAGTGTGCCTCGTCTCTTGTCTGTGTTTCTTTGGTCCAGTTCCTTCCTGAAACTTTGATGGCAAACCCGTCCCATTCTGATATGTAGAAGAATATAATTTAATTTCTGATATTTTAGCTACTCATACATCGCTAGTCATTATCATTGTAGTTTATTAACATGTAAGTGTTAATTCATTAACGTGTTAGCAATCATGGAAAAAATTGCCTGACATAGAAGAAATCATGTTCTCTGAAGAAATGCTGACGTCATTGTGGAGTACTGTATAGTTCATTTTAATTTTTGAAAACAAAAATATAAAAAGCATTTTCTCGGCACTGAAGGAGATCCCTTTGCTTAAGGAAGAGATGCTTGTGGTCTGAGTGAAGGTCATGTGAAAGTGGATATAACTGTCTCCTGCCTCCAAATCGGCTAAATTTGTTGTGTGGAGGGGATTGGTCTGCACAGAAAGAAATTGAGCTTATCTTTCATTTGTTTTTCTTTGAAATTTGTGGGAAGAGTGACAAATTCTAATTATCTATCTGGCTTATTTCTATAAACTTATGGTTATCTAAGTTCTCAGGAGTAGATTTTTCTTAGCCGCTATGCAGTTATGTGATGAAACTACTGGGGTTTTTTTTGTGAACTAACTCAAGTAGAATTACCCCAAAGCAGAGGGACTTGGCCTGAGGTCTTCATCTGATGGAGTATGTGTGGACCTGGTGGGGCAGGTTCTGTGATGTCTTGGTTTCTTTTGAACAACCCGACCCCTGGTAAGGAATAGGCCAGCACTCTGACAAATTCCATTTTTCAGGCACCTCAGTCTTAGCCTGGTGCCAGCTGCAAATGGGATTTGCCAGCTTGGGAAGGCTACCTGGACTTTCTGGGTTAGCATATGTTCAATAAGTAAAGTAAAAGTTAATTTGGACAAGGAATATGTTGCAAAAGCATAGTGGAAGAGTTCCTGTTACGCGAATCATTAGGTAGTCCTTGTATGCAGTGCTGTGCTCAGCACTGATGATGCATTTCCAAAGGATTAGAGCAAAATTAGTGCTTTCAGAAGTCCTTAGACACAAAGTTGTTTGGAGAAACTGAAAAGGTAGGACTACTGAGTGACGGACCGTAAGTGATAAACCGGTGCTTCTGTGAAGGTGCTAGCACTTAAGAGAAAACAATTTTAAAAACTTGGCCAACTTGAAAAAATAGAAAACTTGGTGTTTTCTGGGGCTCCATCTCATGTTGAACAAGACGAAGTTTAAAAGCATTGTGTGGGGTTTTGATTTCGTTTTGGGTTTTTTTTTTTTTAAGTTTTTCTTTCTTTGTCTTAATTTTCTCTTAGTAAGAGAGCAAGTGAGCTCAATATTTTGTGTTTCCATTTTGGAACAAATTACTTGCTCCCTGATTTTTCTCCTGACAAGCAGAAGTGTTCTCCATTTTTGCCATTCTCTTTAATAGGCATTTGAAGATTGGCATCCTCTTCCCAGTCCCTTTCCCACCCCCAGTTTATTGTCCTAATAGGATTATCAACCGTGATTGTGTGTTAGCTTTTTCTCTTATTGATGCTCCAGTTGTGACGAAAGCTTTTAAGAAAAGTAAAGAAACATTTCAGTGAGTTTGTCTGTTCTGAAACTGCAATTTCTGCTGAAGGACAATGTGGGTTTGTTTTTTCACCTCCTGTTCCCCTGATGTTTACCACTTAATGTATACAGCTTAAAAGATTTGAAGAGCAGCAATAAAAGTGGTGAGGGATCTGATTTACCTAATAGTGAATGTGCCTAACTTGACTAAACGGCTTAAAATGTAGCTGCTATCAGGCTTGAACTGTATCAAGGCTGAAAGCAAATTCTCTTGGTGGTGACTGTAGCAATATACCCTAAGGGAAAGAAAGCGGTGTGAAATACAAATGCAGAAAAAAATCTGAAAACTTTTTAAACCAAGATTTTCTCATTATGTTTAAAATAAGTGATATGCATCACTGATTAACCTCATTCAAGTATGGCTCAGAAGCCCATTTTTCTCAATTCAGTGTGTTTATATGCAGTGTGTAGCACTCATGACCCTTTATGGTTTGGGACCAGTTTTGTTGGGCAAGACCTTGCTTCCTTGGTGGTTTGTTCTAATCCTTTTTTAGTAAATGACTAATCACGGAAAGTCCATTGCTTTTTCTGTTTTTCTTTCTTGTGGTATGTTTTTATAAGCATTCTTTCTAGTAAGAGAAAAAGAAGGAAAAAAAAAAATCCAGAATCTGATCCCTTCACCTGCTCTCAGAAATAAGTGGGATTCATTTCATCTGGAGCATCATAAGCCAATATAGTTAATTTTGAGCTGGACTTGCCATTTTAAGGCAGCTCTTGAAAGAATGAAAAGTATGCCAGAAATGAGCACGGTAACTCAAGCTCGTGGTGCACGTGCTTGCATAAGTCAAAGGTAGCAGGTAAACCTTACCCCTAACCAATTGAAAAGGTAATGAAAAATAACCAGTTCTCGATGTCAGAGGGCCACAAGGTGCTGACATAAAGACAAATGTTTTTCCATTGGTAGGGAAAGATTAAAGCAAAATACTTCCTCAATCTATAGAGACATGAGCAAAGGATTTCATCGATTTCATATGATCCTCTGGAAGAAGCAACCTGTCAATAGTAGTTAAACAATAGCTATTAAAGTCATAGTCATGTTTTCTTGGGAGTACATCACACGTTCTTGATAGCCTAGAATATTTGTGGAAATTGGGAGTAGAGTAGTCCCTGAGAAGGTTTTGTGAATTAAAGATACAACAACTTACTATAGTAAGGATTTGAATTCTCCATTGGCCATGACTCTGCAATTTGCATATTCAGATTTATTTAGAGCGCCTGCTTTGTGATTTTTGACTTGTCTGAGATCATCTGGAAACCTCTGAGGAAACCTCTCTTCTATGCTACTGTATGTATCGCTGCTCTGCTCACTGCTAGACTCCTTTCCTGTAACAGTTTTGCTTGTAACTGTGGCATTGTGGCCCTGTTTTCTTGGACGATGCTACAAGGATAGTTTTCATTTGGCTGGGTTGAAGTGCTTTAAGAAATCTGCTTCAAAGAGCAGAAGCATTCTTCTTTGAACAATTGTCACTTGGCGGGGGTAGAAGAACAGATCATCTTGTCACAGTAATTACCAGTAGTAGCAGAATTGTCCTTTTGTGTTGTACCATGTTTTTTTGCAAAGTCCGTTAAGTCCAGAAAACGTGTTCAAACCATCTAGAAAAATCTGTTTAAATTAGAGTAGTTGTTGTTTCAAGATTGTTGGTTGTCGAACACGTTAAGCAGTAGCAAAGCTAAGCAGATGGTCTATTGCTTCCATAGAAATGAGCGCTTTTTTGCAAGCATGCTCTGTGCCTAATACTCTCCTGTTGCTGTGAGAGTTCATCTTTTTCAAATGAGGGAGATGAAGCCTTCATATAGTTCATTGTGGCTGGCAAGAGCTTGAAGTCATGTTTCTGTAGATTAGATGTTATATAGTCTCTTGCTGAGATGCATTCCCCTCGTCCTAATACTGCTACCAAAAATTGTGAAAAATGAGAAGAAAATTTTGGGAAGTCCCCATTTATTTTGTATGGTTCTCAAACGTCCTTTTTGTGCTCTGTTAAGTTTCGGGCAGTGATTCACCTAATTGGTACTTCTGCTCTTTCCCTTAAGAAGTAGTAAAGTCCCACTGAGATGAGTAGGAGTCTTGAGTGTTTTCTTTTTCACATGTTTCCAAGGTGTAATGCCTCCTTATACAACTCTGTAAAAGGAATCACCTTTTTTTCAGTAACTTCAGAGCCGTATCACTCAAATAAGGATACGCTGGTACCCAGCAGCAGAAACTTAAGAAAAAATCCTGGAGTTGTGTGTGGCTGATGATCTGCAGAAGCCATTGCTTTTAAGCTGCAGTGAAGCTACAGCTTGCTGGGGGTTCCTTTCAAAGGGTTTTTCTCTATAGAACTAGTAAACCTACCTCAACGTTAGTTTTCTTTCTGAAAGGTGCAGTTTAATCAAATGTGTTACTGGACTCTGTATGCCCCAGCAAAGGATGTAATCGTTTGGTCAGATCTTAGTCTGAATCTATAAAGAGATCAGGAGAAAACAGTTCTTTGTTTTCATACATAGTTATGAGGATTACAACATTACTGGTGTTTTGTAAAGTGCCTTTTCAAGATTGTAGAAGTAACCTGGTTCTACATATTTTGAAAACTCTGAAGGAAAGTATTTGTATTATAAGCTAGAACCTTCTTGGCAGGGAGAAACTGATAGAAAAGCTGATCTGGCTGGCAGATCTTCCAGTGTAGTATTTCAGGAGATGATCTGGTGGTAGTGAGTTTAGATACAGACTTCCAAGTGCTGTGTACAATTGATGAGTTTTCCTTACCTGGGTATGTATGTGTTTAAGCCCCACTGGAAGTTGGTACCAGTAGTAGGATTGACATCGAAATTTTAGCAGGTTCAAAATAATCACAAACTGTGCAAAACCAGATCTATTATGCTAGATTTTTGCATATGAGTTCAGAACAATTTTTTCTCTTAACTGTATTGGCCTAATTTGTTTGAATAGTGCGTGTTTTCAACTTTATTTTAGTCAAAATAGCCACATGGCAGTGCATGTTGCAGTAGGAGAAGTTTCAGATTAAAGAGGAGGAGGAACTCTTACCAGAACTGAACTTCAGGAAACAGTAAAATCATTTTTTATGTCTACAAAAAGAATAACCAGTTGTCTGTTTTTTTGTTTGTTTTTTCTTTTTTTTTTTTTTAATTTTTGAGCTAGAAAAGAACTGGATTCTGTTATTTGTTGTTTCTAGGCTGGGTGTATATATAATACATGTGCCTTTGACAAGCACATTCACAGTTTTTCTCCCTGTTGTTCACTGAGTGATGTTTTGGTGTTGGATATTAATCTTAAGTAAATTTAATAAGATAATGAACTATGTTAAAGAGCAAGAATTCTGATACAAGACTTAAATTGTGTATGTAGTTATGTTACTAGACTCGGTGTTTTGAGGAATCTGTAGTAAGGAAAATCTGTGATGAGAAAAAACGAAGCAAACTGTTTATTTAAACAGATTACCCAGTTGGTATTGCTAAGTACCAGATTTAGATACGCTTGCTGATTGTGAATTAAGTCAGCTGAAGATGTTCTCATTCCTTTGGAGTTCTGTGTCTTTTAGCAAACTGCTGGTGCTGTTTGTTTCTCTGGTGACTCTCAATCTGTCTGAATCTGCCTGAATTGTTTTAACATGACTTGCAGTTAATTTGCTTCTCATCCTCTAAGTTGTCCGTAGTAGGCTGCCAAGCTGACTGTCTCCTAGCAGACCATGCCTCTGGCAAACACAAGTGGCCAGTCCAAATCGTATTCCAAATAACGCTGCTTCCCAGTTTCAGGGGACTCTTAATAATGTTACAGACTTGACCATAGTTGCTTGGTTCTCTGTTGAATAACTATCGCCAAAACAGCATTTTTACTGAGAAGAGACATATGTGCTTTTATAATAATACAAACAGAAGAAGGATATAAATATATAGAAATGTATAATAG
>WAAD01039264.1:191121-269905 GCA_013389945.1 Fregata magnificens
CACAAATGAAAGTACAGGTGGGACAGGTTCTACCGTCAGACAAAAAATAACAGTATGTTTGAAAGTTGCACTTTGGAATTTTGAAATCCCCTCACTTAGCTAGGGGGTTGATGAAATTTCAATACAAGAGGCTACACAGGGCATGCCCAAGTCTACTTTATAGCAGGCAGGCTATTTTTCACCTTTTTTTAAAAGATTAACTTTTAAGCTAGAAAAGCTGTTTCACTACACACTTTTCCCCCATGTCTCAAAAAAACCCAAACCAAAACAAAAAAAAACCCCAACCAAACCCTTAATTCTTGGTGACACAATTGCCAGTTTACTTTGCGGGGCTGAGTATAAGTAATGGCAAAATACAATAGCTTTTTCCTTTCTTCTTGTGAATGCTCAGAGGAAATACCTGTTGGTTTTTGTTTGGAAGCCTAAGTCCATTTGTGTCTGGTATCAGTAGACAGTTTGCTGCAACTTTGTCCCTTGGCCGTGAATGGCACATGCTTACTTCTCCTCCCCACCCTCTTCTTTCCTGCCACCACAGTAAAGAGTATTTACCCCAGAAATCGCTGTGACTGGGGAGGGAAGTGGCATACTAAGCTGATTGTGGTTTAACTGTTTGTAATCCAAGCAATGGCTTTAATTTTAAGGCCAGAAATACTTTGTAGAATTGAGATTTAGGTGAATGAGGACTTCAGATGCTTTTTGAACTCCTGATGCTACAAGAACTACAAGTAGCATGTGGAAATGTTAGTACTTACATGTTCTGAAGATGCTGAAGCCCCAAAGTGGTAGTTGTATCCTTTGGTGTGTGTACGTACGAATCTGCTTTAGGTTTGGCAAATAAGAAGCATACTGTGCCATAAAAAGGTTTCGGTAGTGCCTTTGTTTTAGAATGAATCATAATGAAAATACAGCACGTTAAATATAGGAACATCCTTGCCAAAAGGACCCATCTATGAAATAGATTTTTAGAAGAGAGTAGTAAATAGATTATTTAGCAGCCTCTGAGAGATGCTGCTGTTTTGGGGCAGAAAGGTTTTGTGTTTTCAGAGTGACTGCAGCGTAATGCTGTCCTATCTGTATGATATGCTTTTTTTTTTTTTTAAGGGGATTTTTAAAAACAAACAAAAAACAAGTGCCCTTTGAAACTTTGGGCAAATTGACTAAATTAAATAACTACCTTTATGATGGGAGGATCTTTGTACCCTGGAAATGGAAAAGTGTTGGAACACCATGAGTTGAAGATGGGGTTTCACTCTTGGAATGAGCTGTGTTTGCTTCCTTAGTCTGATACTGAGCATCTTGGGTTAAAATATGTTTCTGGACAGTACTGTGTGCAGGCTGCTTTCAGTGAGAAGCGTGTGTGTGCAGGCCTAGTTTGTTCCCAGTGTTCAATTTTAAGCATGTGTCTAAAGACACACAAATCAGGTCGTACCTTGTGTAGGAACCTATTGAGAAGTCTCTTGATAGCTTCCCATGAATTGTTAAATCTTCAAGGAGAGCGTGTTTCTACAGAAAGACTGGAGATTTCAAGGTAGCTCTTCAAGTCAGTGTGGTGTTTCAAAATAAACATATTTGGCTCTTAGTAAAAATTATTTCAGCAGTGTAAATTATTTATAGTTATGTTTCTCTTTAGTTACTGTTAATGGCAGGCTATGATATTTTTGCTAAATGTTTTTTTTTTTTTTTGAGTAAGCTATATTGATGTTTGTCTTTTAATGTGTGTAATGTAACCTGTAGTGTAAATTTGTTTGCTGTGTATTTGACACACACACACACACACACACACACCCCGTTCTGGATTGAAATAGAATAATTACTTCTTTTAGAAACACAATCTCTCCCTTCAGCGTGTCTGTTTTTTCTGTTTTTCCTTTAGGATTCATGTCTGCCAAGGAGAGTACATACGGTAAAGAAAGGAAACAGAATACCTCTTTTCATTATGTTTTTGAGACACCTTTCCTGTTGCTGTTACTCTGTAGAGCTACTACTGCCTTTTCCCCACCTCTGTAGAATATCATATCACACAGACTGCCTGATAGTGTATCTTTGGCCAGCTTCTGGGAGATAAATGGGAAAGAATCTCTTAAATAGTGCTACTGTTTTTCTTACCAAAACAGTTTATTCCTTATAATACTAAATTTTTGAAGCATGATGTGCTCTCCTTTTACTTTGCTGTCTTCAGCCAACTATAGGAACTCCAGAACTGCAGAAGTGCCAGCAGACACATCTGTAAATTCTTTTGTGGCCTGTTGGGTACATTTCGAAAGGCTAGTGTCTACGATACAGAAAATAAAGGAAGAAGCACGGACATTGTGTTGAGATTTGCTGTTGGTTAAGAAACCTGCATTTAGGTTGGTGATGATGAAGTATAGGAATTGAGGGAGGACGGGGACATTTGAGTTGAGATCCTGTGTTATGAAATTCTGTTTTGATGTGACTATAAATGTGTGTTAGTACACGCTGATGCTGCTTCTGGAAGTAACTCCTAAAGCTTTTGGCCTGTGAATATACAATCAAGTGTCTGTAGAGGTGTATCTTAACTGAATTTCAGTCTTTCAAAATCCTTTTTTTAAGTGTTGTTGAATTACTGTTTGTGTCCAAACTAGATTTTCTTGATAAAACAAACCTTGGAAACATCTTTAGTTAATTTTGCAGTTCTGGTTAACTTTCTATTCTTACGTAGTAAGAATAGTTCTTGTTTATCTGAAGAAAGCCACTTTTTCTGCTTGGCACTCATAAAAGCTCTTGAAGCAATTGGAATACGTTGATCGATTGTGGCTAATTATCCATTAGAGCTTTGAAGTTTTTATTTGCAGAGGTTACACTCATTACAAAGTAAGCCTTCTGAGCTTTATTCTTGAGTCGTAAGTACGACAGTGAGGCTCAGTGCAGAAATTACTTCGATTCTTCCTATAGTATATTCTGTTGTATTAGCACTCAGGCTTGCGCAGAGTTTTGGAGACATTTTCTTTCTTTAGGCATATATACAGTGCAAGCATATGATTATTTTATTTTCTTTTATTTTTCCTGGAAGAGGTTAATTTCTAGTTAAAGGTATTGAAAGAGTTTGTTCTCTGTATATCCAGTCATTTGTAAAGACCGTTTTCCCATGAAATTCTGTCTTTTGTATTTCAGTAATTATGTGACAATGTTCATACTTTTTTTTTTTTTTTTTTTAAAAGTGGTCTTGTTGCCTTGGAATACTTAAATTTGTCTTTGACCTCTGTGAAATGCTTGGAAGAGAATTTCAAATCTTATTACAAGTGGTAATAAAACACCTGGCTTCCTTTTAATGGGATTTTTAAAATTTTATTTCTAGCTTTACCAAATCTTTCATCCTGTATTAAAGGATGAAGTAAATTACAATTGTTCCTGGGCATTTGAGTATTTTTCTTTTAGCTGGTTTACTACTGAAGAGCAAGACACTCGAAATGCTTCATGAATCTGTTGCGGTAGGCTTTTGTTATAGCAGTTAGCTTGAAGAGGTAGGAGAGTGGAGACTTCCAGCACAAGATAGGCTTCCTCTGAATGCTGCTAGCCAGATCATGATTTCATTCTCAAAACTGATTCTTGAAATGTTACTTTTTTTTAAGGCATTCTTGTTACTCACTCACTTTAAAAGTATTTTTAAATTAGTATTTTTGTCAAACTGCAAAACCTGCAGACAGCTTTAGTGAGGAGCTCTCACCTCAGGTGAGATAATAGGATTGCCACCGTTCTTGCACTGAAACTGAATTCACTTTTTTTTTTTTTTGGTAACGCCACTGGCTTTCTGCCATAAAATGATTAATCTTTTCCTTGCTTCTCCATCTGTCCCTCTGGCATATACATTCCAAGCACCATGGTGACTTTCTTTTGGAACACGTTACTATAGGATGAAATAGTAATTAGTAGAGACTTACTTTTTTTTTTGTCAGTAAACAGATACAAGATGATGCCAACATAGTAAAGAAAGCCTGTCTTTCCCACTTCACAAATGAACATCTGAGAGCCTTAATCGGTTAGGTGGACCTTGCTTCGTGTTAGAGATTTGTGTTTCATACCAGAGGGAGATAAGAGTCCAAAGTGCGAAGTCCTCAGCATGTGCCTGGCTGGAAAGCTGCTCTTTTGTACTGAGCGTGCAAGCAAAGCGGCTGATCGGGGTCGGGGCAATAGCACACGGGGACCGAGGAGGGATTAACTCCGGGTGGTTGATGCCAGATCATAGTAGCTCTGGAACTTGTGTGTGTTAAACTCATCTGGGAACCGATGGTGAAGTGGTGCAGATGGCAAAGCATAGGTCTCTGTCTCTCATTGAGTTACTGCTCTGGAAAGCAGAAATAAGCCTTTTGAAGGCAGTTCTGTCCTCTTCCACTGTTGCTTACTAACAGTATTAAAAGCAGATGAATTGTCTATCAGTCTGAATTTCTGATGTTCCTCCATTACTCAGAGCAGATCTACTCTTGCATTCACAGTACTTTGTATACTTCAGTTGATAACTTCTGAACACCTGAGACACCTGAATGCTTAATTTCCTTGTCTTGAGAGAAAGATAAGAAAGATCAAAAGGAAGAAAGTTAAAATTATTTAAGCCAAGCAAAGTGACACAGTTCTTGGTAGCAAAAACATTTCAATGGATGGGAAGAGAGAAGGGGGACAAAATGCTGAGGTTTTTAGCCAAGTTACATGTTGAAAGCACAGATTTGAAGTAGGTGTGGTAATTTGATGACACGGGATTTGAAGGCTTAGTCCAATAATGGAGTATTAAGTGACTGGTTTTGGTGAGGCCCATAAAAGAGGAAAGTAAAGCGTGCATGGGAGTGCATGGCTTGGTGGCAGCGAGTACAGAAGATGTTCTGAAACATCCCTGTCCTGTAGTAGCTTAAGACAGTGATAGCTTGGAAGCAGGAGCAGTACACCGTTTCTGTATACCCTGTTGTTCTCTTCATGCCGAACCCAAAGGATGCTTCTTGGATCTGTGGGTCATAGTGGGAGGTGCAGAATTTGTTTCATGCCAGCTTGCTCTTTCTAAAAAAAAAAAAGAGAGAAGAAAATTGTCCCTTACGTATCAGTGATGTAATGGGGGATTTTGGATGAAGCATGTGAGATGCTGAGTAGCAATGGCTCTGGAAGGGTTGGGTTATTTATGCACAGTTGCTATGTCAACCTAAGGCTATCGATTATGGTATAACCATAAAGTTACAGCTCAGGCATTCAGAAAGCTGAATCATAGTTTATAGGTAGCTTTTGAAAGGTGGAACTAGTTATTGTCTCCTCAGCATCTAGCATGTTATTTCACACTGGGTTGTTTCAGTGATAAACCAGGAGGAAGTAGGGGGAATGTCCTTCCTTGCAAATACAAGGGATTTAGAAGAAAGCAGTAGTGAGTGACAAATATGTCTCGCTAGAGCAATTTATACTGTTGAACAGACAAGCTCTCACGTATGCAGCTCTTCAACACTACTGTTCGTTTGTGAAGATCTGGCCTTTTATGAAAACATCATATCTAGGATGCCTCTGTGCGCTCTCTTCTTTCCTTAATTATGACATGCATGTTCTGTTCTCTGAAATAATTTAAATTATTAATCTGGGGCTTACAGTTAAATTGATTTTAGCTTTTGTACCATAGACTAAGTCCAGAATAATATAAGGATAGTGGTGGCTCACTGAAAGGCTTTGTGTCTTCCTCCTATAACTATTTTGTCAGATTCAGAGGTATAGGAACAGTTTGGTGGGAAAAAAGGCTCCGACCTTCCTATTTTTCTATTGCCAAAACAGATCTGAGAGTAGCATAACCAGTAGATTGGCTGTGTATCCTCACACTGCCACTATACAGGCTGCAGTTCTTCACAGCACCCCTCCCCAACGGTCTTCTAGACCGTTTCCTATCGTGCTTTCAGCTCCCTCCCATGTCCTCAGCTAATCTTTCTGAGGTGCTGACAGGACAAAACTGGCAATAATGGTGGCTCATTCAGAGCCCTGGATACACTGTCTGCTGCTAAACACAGTGGGTAATGGCAGAGGTCTTTGTGCCTTTTCTTCATGGAGATGTTAATCTGAGTGTCATAATCTACCTGTCCATCTCTCTACTGGGCAATCTTAGGAACTTAATTATCTGTGAGACCTTTAATAAAAGTGGGTCAAATTGACCAGTGATTTCCAAAGTGATTAGAAGAAAATTGATGTGCGCGAGGGAGAGGAGATGGGACACTGATTGTCACAGCACTATTGCTTAAGCCCGATTTCCTTAGGATGACTAGCTAACAACATAACTGGTTTTGTGATTCTGCAGTCAACGTCAGGCTGAAGAGGCAACTTAATTGCTGCTGGATTGAGTGAATGAATGAATGAATGAAACTCTGTCTTGCAGTCCGCCTTGTCTCTGATCTTGTGTCGTTAGAAGAGCAATCATCTGAACTTGCACTTAGCTAGCTCAGTCTAATCCAGTTCTACGGTGCAGAGGAGACTACAGTAGTTCGAGAGAGTTCTTGGCTTCTGTTCTGCACCTCTGCTTTCCTGGACTTTGATACTTGTCTCTGGGTTTGGTTAATGAACTTGGCAGCTTGGTCAAGGTCTTAGATAATTTTTGCTTCCTGAGATAACTTTTTCTTCTCACCTTTCTGTGTTGTCTCTAGACAAGCAGAAGGGAAACTTCTAATTCCCTTTCTATTATTAGGTTCCATTTTATAAAGAATTAAGCATATAAAAATGACAGTGATACAAAGTCAGACATGATACCTCTGATTATAGGCCTTATGGCTTTTGTGAATTAATTCCTGTTGATGAGTAGAAGCACGCACTATTTAGATAAAAGATTAATCTTAAGAATTTCAGTGGTATTTGGTCACTTTTTTTTAACTTTTGCTTTGAAGCTATAGAGCCTCAGCTGTTACCTGTTGATATGTCTTTGCTAAATAGAAAATATTTGTGTTATCACCTTTCTATTCCCAAAATCGGTACTTTAGGATCACTTCAGTCCTTGCCTCAATAAGATAAGCAAATTAATAAGCTTAAATAGTAAGCTAAATAAATTAGCCTATTAGATTGCAATTAGACTGTCTGTTGTAGCCATGCCTTTTAGTCCTTTGAATAGTTCTTGAGGCCTCTCCGAATCCTGTCATTTTTACGTATCATTCCTGAAGAACTAATACAGCATGATCGTCGTCATCACAATAGCATTCACATCAAGCCAAACGCATAAAGATGTCGCTTTACACTTACCCAGTCGTCTTTTCATGCCTCCTGTTGTCATATTGAGAGCTCAGATTTGTTGTTCAAGCACTTCGCAGATTCACAGCTTTCGAAGTCCAGCCAAGCTTGTCTAGCTTGCTTCCTTTCTTTGTAAGACTGTTTTCTAGCTAAAACTCTAGTAGGTACTGAATTGAATATTAACAATAACTATTTTTAGTTTACAAGATGGGATCATAATCGGATTACTTCAGCCAGGCTTATTTTCCACTGAACCCATGCTGCTTCGGGTTCTTTGATTCTCATACTAACCTTCCAGTATTTTTTCTGCTGTCAGGCTAGTCCACATCTGCTGGTATTGTTTTGTTTTGGTTTTGAATACTTGGCCAGAATAACCTTCTATTTTTGTATGGAAGAGTCAGTGCTTCAAAATTTAATGAAAATCAAGATTTAAGTTAGAGATAAGGTGTTTTTTTTGTTTCAGTGGGGTTTTTTTTCCCCCCTGAACTAATCTGTCTGGACCAACTAATTTTAAAAAAAAAAAAAAAAAAAAAAAAGTGTTAGCTTTACGTAGGCAGCGGTGGTGCTAGACACAAAACCAGGAGTGTTGTCAGAGGTAGGTGCTGCTCCTTGGCATGTGCCTGCAAACGAGGATGCTTTCTCTCTTGCAGCAAAACTGATAGTGAACTCGGTCTGTCCTGCCAGACCTTTTAAGTTTGGCAACCCTGGAGTGAAAGGTGGGTTGGGGCAACAGAGGAGAGCAGAGTTTCCCAAAGGAAAATGGGTAGCAAGGAGCAGAACTGTATACAGTTCTGTGGTTTATGACAGTATATTGGAGGGGAAGCTAAAAAAGGGATTGTGAATAGGAAATTTTGTGCTTGTAACAGTGAATGGGTTTTGCAGCATGCTGTATTGGTTGCACTTCCTGGGAGCCTCAGAGGAATAGGTGGTAGTGAAGTAACTCTGATTGCTTGAATGAGAGAACTGGCTGTAGTGGTAGAGGTGAAGAGACGGTTAATAAAAACGTAGAGTAGGAGGAAAGGATGGGATTTATTTATGGCCTAGACGCTTCATGTACAAAAAGGGAGTAGCTCCTTGATGCTGGGCTAGAGGAAGAAGTACTGTGGTATGTCAGCAGTGATAAAGAAGGGAGGAAAAGAGTAAGCTTTAAAAATAGAAGTGGCATAGTATGAAGATCCAGTCTGGTCCTAAGGTATCTTTTAAATTAGGTTGGTGAACTTCTCGTTTCTGTCACATCAACTCTTGAGTTGCACCATCAGATGAGGTATATAGATTTGGTCACAGGCTTGATCTATAATATCTATGAAACCCAAGAACTAGAGGAAATTGCATTGCTGTTCTGCTCTGAAAATAACTAAAAAGCAAAACAAAGAGAAGTACCTCCCACACCTGCTGCTCGAAACATTGCAGTGTGAGGTATCTTGTGTAGTCCAAGTCAGCTAAACAAAGGTTTTTTCTTTTTTCAGCTTGGAAGTTTGTACATTCCTTGGCTTGTGAGAGTAGAGTGAAATACCCTATTTCCTATCCACACTCAGTAATAGATTCCAGTATCTTAGAGAGTTGCCATAGTGATAAAAAAGGGAACAGAATCTGCTTGTCTTTCTGGGATAGCAGAATTATTAAATTAAATGCATCCTTTCCATTAAAGGAGAATAGCATCATCATATTTCTGAGAACAACTATTTTAGAGTAGAAATAATGTGTTTAAGCTGGTGTCCTGCATTAATCATGTTACTTCTTCGGGGCACTTCTAGCCTCAACTTGCGGTTCTGTGCTGGGGTGGTTTGTAGCACCCCTGCATCTCCCCCATCGCAACTGATGGAATAGCTGCGTAGAAAACACCTTGCTTGTGAAAAAGTCTGCTTTACTCCATCAGAAGTCACTGCAGTTGTGACCACAAAGAACAGGGCAAGAAGCAAGAGCTGCACAAAATTGTTACACAGGAACATGAGCCACCCCGGCAGAGAACGTGGCCTGCAGAAAATGGTGGTTGCATCAGGCAGAGAAGAAAGTGCATGAACGGACAGTTGAATGAACTGATAGAGAAGGCGACAGGGGAGGGAACATCCTTAAGCTTAGAACAAAATGGGAGTGAACTGCAGCATGTACTCGGCACTGGTGAGGCCGCATCTCGAATCCTGTGTTCAGTTTTGGGCCCCTCAGTGCAAGAAGGACACTGAGGTGCTGGAGCGTGTCCAGAGAAGGGCAGCGAGGCTGGTGAAGGGTCTAGAAAACAAGTCTTATGAGGAGCGGCTGAGAGAACTGGGGTTGTTTAGTTTGGAGAAGAGGAGGCTGAGGGGAGACCTTCTCGCTCTCTACAGCTACCTGAAGGGAGGTTGTAGTGAAGCGGGTGTTGGACTCTTCTCCCAAGAAACTAGCGATAGGACGAGAGGAAATGGCCTCAAGTTGCGCCAGGGGAGGTTTAGACTGGACATCAGGAAGAATTTCTTTACCGAAAGAGTGGTTAGGCATTGGAACAGGCTGCCCAGAGAGGTGGTGGAGTCGCCAACCCTGGAGGCGTTCAAAAAAGGCGTAGACGTGGCACTGCAGGGCCTAGTTTAGGAGTCATGGGGTGTTAGTTGATGGTTGGACTTGATGATCGTAGAGGTCTTTTCCAACCTTAATGATTCTATGATTCTATAACCCAGGTTTTTGGAGAGAAGCTTTCTGCTTTTGCTGTAATGGAAATGCACCGGCTACCACGCTGATATGTTGAAGCCTGAGTAGCCCTGTGGTACACGTTTGTTGCAGGTGGAAAGAGAAACAGCTCACAGTGGGTTGTCTTTTTCTTTTGTTGCTTTCAGGAAAGTAAATTTAACAAACTTCAAGCAAAATACAAGTTTTTGTCATGGCTCAGAGTCCTGCATGAAAATGACCATTCTTACCAGGCTGCTAACTCCCATGTTCTTGCTGGTTTATCTTCTTTCATGACTTGTAATTACCTAGTAATCTTCCCCCAACTACCTAATTTGGGATTGGAGTTCTGTTTCAGGAATATAAAAACAAAGGTCTTCTGAGTATCTGCCTGCCCCCTCATTTCACATAGGAAAAAACCTGGGGGCAGAGGCAGGAGCTGTAGCGTTTGAGCCTTCTGACTAGTTTGCTTCGGAGCTGCTGGTTTCAGTTTGCAGAATGAATAAGCAGTGTAAAATCTTTACTACGTATAGGCTCAATCATCTGATCATATTTGCCAGTTGTTTTTTGAGATTTTGATTTACAGTGGTTTAGATAAAGTTCTATGGAAGGTCACCTGATCTCAGTGTTCAAATAATTAACCAGGAAATGCCAGTTAATGCTGTATGCACTCGGACGTCTTTCAGTGTTTGATATGGGGGATCTGCCTGATCCTTCCTTTTCTTCCACCTCCTATTTGTTGCCTTCCCACCAGTGAGGAGCTGACAGTGGTTTGCTAGAGTCCCTACCTGACTGCATTTACTGGAGGTGGTTGCTGCTGGAATAAATGCCGAGCTGCTCCTCAGGTTACCAGTAACACCTCTGAAACGCTGTTGATCTTAATGCTGTTTGGCAGCAGGTTGTTCTGCCACTAAAACTCCTCGTCGATCCCAGCCTTGGTTGAAAACTGTTATAAATAGATAAGAGTTCATTAGAGCAGTTCTTAGATTGTGTTGTGCTCTTCTCCTAGTCTCTGGAAATCACAGTCCTGTTAATCAGATTAACTTATCTGAGGCAAAACTGAGTTTGAAAAAACCTGAAACTACGAACATAGATGAGCTTTAATAAACTTGTCTTGGGTATGGTCCCTCCTGATTTTTTGTCTCCATATTTACTTCAGGGATTGCCACATAAGAAAGATGGGTCTTTGCACCTTTTCAGATCTTTTTTATAAAGATGGACTTCAGACAAAAAAAAGTCTTCAGCAGTTTGTTTCAGTGGCAGTAATTTACAAAAATGAAGTGTAGGTTAAAGGGCATGTCTAATGTTTTACAATGTTATCAAACTATCTGCTTTTTTTTTTTTTTAGAGTTGTAGACTGGTGTAACTCTTTAGCCCGAGGTTCCTTTCACTTACTGAAGCACTGCTTTAGACATTGAAATACCATGTGGCAGAGAGCAGGTTTAAAAAAATACAAGGTTTCAAATGGAAGCTACTCTGCTTCCAGCTTGATTTCAAGAACAGCAAGGCAGTTCTTAAAATTTCAATCAAGTATCTATTACTTAATGACCACCTAGAAAAGGAAAAATTATCCTCATCATATTAAGCACACAGTTTGGGAGTCTTGAAAGGTTGCTTTGTTGTTATACTGAGTTGTGATATGTTTAATAACTAGATCTATTGAAAAGGAAATATTAAAATCTGATAAACCAACCATGTGGTACCTGTTACGATTGCAGTTCCTTGGTGCTTCTGGGATGTTCTAGTGGTTTAGAGTTTTAACAAACTTAAAATGAAATTTTCTGTTCTTTGTATTTTGAGACTGAAATATTTGTAACATTTTTTCCTAAAAATCTATTTTGAAACATTTTTCCTTTAATAAAAAAAGTTAATATTTCCTGATAATGAAGTGAGATGACGAACACCTCTCTTTCTTTTGAAGCAAGAACTTCAATTTGGTGTAAAACTTGCTTAGCATTCTCACTGCCTAAAGAAAAATCTCTCTTCTGCTTTTTGAAAATTCAGCTGTGTTTAAGATTCTGCCAGAGGCTTATAACATGCTGCGCAAGCTCAGCACATCCGTGTTAGGCAACTTCGTTGTCTGCCCTGACTCTCTTCCATCTCCTCCCCGGTGGCTGAGTGTGCTCCAGCCTTAAGCTGCAAGGTCTAGGAAGGACTTTGCTTGCGCTGTCTCCTGCAGGCTGGTGCGGCCCAAGTAAGGCCATGGAAGTAGTGGAAATAGGTTTGTGTGTATGCAGCATTTCCCTCTCCCAGTTCGGGCTCACCACTGTGCTTTCGCAGTGGTGGTGGTGGCTGTAGGGCTCGTAGGAAGTTGTAGCATAGTGGTGGTTGCCAGAATAGTCAATATATTATTCAATTTTAAAAAAGCTCCACCAAACCTGCAAGCAAGTTCAAAGAAGAATAGAAGGGCCAAGTCCTTCTGCAGACAGGTGAAGTTTATAGTTGGGGATTTAGACACAGGGGGAAACTGAATAACAGCCAAACAGCTAATGTTCCTATTTCTGGCCTCTGAAGGATTTAAATAGTTGGTCATAAGCTACTTTCTCAGAATCTCACTTCTAGTTCAAGAAATTTTCTTGACTGTTAATCTGATAGACCATCATAGTATTAATGAATAGCTGTAGATATCAGATGATCCCTTCTCATACTTTGTCTGAAATAGTGGGTTAAGATGAGCGGGTAAGTTTATTTAAACACTTCGCTATTAATTCTTCAGAGAAAAGCTGCCAAAATTCATGTTGTAATAAATAATAATTAAAACCCCAATTTCTTTGAACAAAACAAACACAGAAATATAGAAAATCAAATTCTTCATATTTGTGCAATGTGATAGTAGCCAGCACCACTTGTCTTTAAAAGCAGTCTTTATTACTAAGCTTTTGATGCTGTTAAGCAATTGGGGTTTTTTGGTCTTATATGCTATTTGAATTATTCAGCTTTACTCTGGAACACAGCACGTACATGATAACCTCTTACATTGCAAAGTAACAGCTTGCCTTTTTTTTTTTTTTTTTAATGAGTATATAGTGGGTCAGGTTATTCTGTAAAGATATAACATTTTGTACAGCAGAAAAGGGCCTGAATCTGGCAACAATCACTCTGCAGGGTGCAGGTTAAGGGAGTATTTCCTAACATAAAGCTACTTCGAGTGTGGCTGGGCCAGCTGTCTGAAACCCAAGTGTACAAAGTACACTGACAAAGGGGACAAGGCACAGTCAAATTGTGTTTATTGGACTCTGCCCCGACGTAATTTACTGCTGTTAACTAGTGCTTCATCAACTGGTCATTCAGTCCGATTCCTGTAAGCATGAAAAAGCAACTGCTGAGCAATTCCTTATTACGAGGCTGTTACACTGATAAGTTGACGTGTACTGTCCCTCTTCCAGCCATGGGAATAGCCCTCCTGAACCCCTGCTGGTAAGCGAATTGAAAAGACCAGGACCATGGAAACCCAGTGCGTTGTGTAAGGAAGGGCTGGAGAGGTCAAAGGAAGGGGAAAATAGGATTTAATATTTCAAATAAAGACTTGCTTAGTGGTTGGATTTATGTTTAAGATATTCTGACGGGTGATACAGTCATCTAGAAATCCTGCCAGTGCAGGGCAGCGGGGGCACAAACCTGATCTGTCGACTTTTATTTCCTCTTTATTTGGAGGGGGGAAGGGGAGTCCTAGTCTTAGTCATCCTCTTTGAAAGAAGTAAATTCCTGCTAAAATGTCTTTTCAGGACCTTTTGTCCAGTGTAATATTAACTGGCTCAAGTAATAGAGATTTCACCACTTCTCTTGGGAGACTGTTCTTCAGGCGAAATGGCTCTTTGGATGGACAGTGTTCTCTTTACTCATTCAGGGGCAGTCGTACTTCTGCTTGCTATTCTTAAGGAGTTTTGGGGGTGTAATTTGTCAAGGATGTCAGCCTTAGACAGATGTCCTTTTGTTCAGACATTTTTCTTCAAGTACCAAAACATAAGTAGATAAGCATTTGCTAGATGCCTCTATATATTCCCCTCCCTTCCCACCTAGTCTATACACAAAGTCATGCTTTGTGCACAGAACGTACAAAGTATTACAGGATTTGAGGTTTGTTTGGTTTTCAGAAGTTTTTGCAGTGTTGGAAAAAGTAATTTCTGTCAATGCAGGTTGGGAAGAATAGTCTTGTGTTCTCCTTTGCATTTGCACAATGATTTTGTAAGTTGAATTGCAAGACTTCAGACACACAGCAGTGGAAGTCTGTAAAATATTTTTAAAAAATTTAATTTAAATTTGATTAAAGTTGTGAAATTGAGAATTTAATCTTGAGCAGCTTAAACCGGAATTTGGTCTCTGTGAATGCGAACACTGATATTTGACATGTTTTCTTTTTTTTAATGTCCCCTCGGAATCAAGGAAATTATAATCATTTCATTCATTCTTTTCCAGATGGGAATGACAGGTAACACTAGTCCCTTTGGGCAGCCCTTCAGTCAAACTGGAGGGCAGCAGATGGGAGCTACAGGAGTGAATCCTCAGTTACCAAACAAGCCAGGCATGGCGAATAGTTTGTCTCCCTTTCCTGCCGACATCAAGAGTACTCCCGTCACCAGTGTGCCAAATATGGTGAGTTGTGCCTGCCTGTTTTCCCTTATTCATTATGTCTTGACAGTGCATTCTGAATTCTTGGGTGATGCGGCTTCTGCAACATTACTGGGCTACTTCTCCATGGTCATTTAAACATCAGAGTTGCCCCATGGTTCCTCACTACCGCTCTGCAGTGCGTGTACAAAGTTTGTGTACACTTTTGTGCAGTAATTTAACTTTCTAAGCGATCACAGTGTTTTAAGAATGGCATTACATCCTTTCCTTTTGTCTGGTACATTTAGTTCCGAAGCAGATGAAAATGTCTTCTCTGTAAGTGCTGTTTGTAGGTTTAAATTCCTAAATCAATTAGAATGTTAGATACATCATCAGCTTCCTGAAACTAAATAGTACCTTTCATATCCTTTGAATCTAACATGGTAAACACACCACATGCTTCTCAGTTTATATTGTGCATGACTGGCAGCTCACAAGCTTATGAGAATAGTTCTTGTTAGGATACCTTGCCCAAGTTTGTAGTATTCTGTTCACTAGAGTTTTCTTTATAAAGTGAAATTAAATATTCCCATTTGCCTCAGTTCATCTGCGTATTAATCAAACTGCTTGTGTCGTTTCTATGGAAACTCCAGCTTGTTGCATTTTATATTCTTATACATGATAGCAGTTACTATAGAAACTTGTAAAACCTTCCATAAGATGCAAATTGCTTATTTTTTAATTTAACTAGAAAACCTATTATTTTTTGGCACAAGCAATACTTGTCCTTCTATCAGTGAGTTTCACTATCACTAATCACTAATAAGGCTATATATGAGAGGCACCAGGATGTAATAAACTTCCTCTTTCTCCTGATTTTAGAGGACCACTTCCTAATTTTCCTTTAGTTACACTGTGAAATCTTTGTTTAATATCATCTATCACTTACTGCTTATGATTATGGAAAGGAACTGGTGACTGGGACTAAGACCATGTTTAGAATGCCACTTGCATTCATGCAGAGTACTTGTAAAAGACAATTTGCTGCATGACTATTCTAATTTTGTTCTTAAAATCCTTTAAGTTTGGATCAGGTAAAGCAAATGAATTATTGCCCTGATTCTGCAGAGAAGCTGCAAATGTGCCCAAAGTGCTGCATTCATCTCAGGGACTGGATGATTCTGAAGCCTAATTTTGTGCTCATTTAAAAGTCAGGTTTCGGGAAGCCTAAATCTTAATGTAATTGCTTACTAGTGTAGGATGTAATGGTAGATATTCAGGTGGAATAAAAAAGGTATTTGCCATCAGGGCTTGTCTAGTGGTGGGGGAGGAAGTAAAAGACAAAACTTTCGGTTTCTTTCCTCCCATCTTGTCCAAGAGACAGAGGAGAGATAAAGTAAGGGAAACTTACTTCCCCAGTACTATCAATTGCGGTTTCTTTAAAATGTCAAGAATATCAGTTGCCTTCTGAGAGGACAATCAAAACCATCTTTTTCTGTTTCTCAGGTGTCAAAAGCTTTGTATGTCCAATATATCTTTTTCTTCCTCAAACCAATACAGAGAGTAATAGCCATTTCAGCCGAAAGACATCTGTATTGTCGGGCCAGAAGGTCTCAACCCTGCTTATGGATCGTGTGGTGGTTAGTTTGATTGCACTCCTGATGGGGGTGGAGCTTTCATCTTTAAAAACTGAAGTTTCCATCTAAACATTTTTATTGCAAAGCCAAGAATTTAAAAGGAAATGTCAGACTTGTTAAATTTTAACCTTTACTTGGCAGCAGTGGGTAAGGCAATGTAATTATTTGGTAATAGGACATACAGGGCCATATGCTATTCCTTCCACAGGGACTTTGCTTTATTCAGCGTACAGTATGAACGGTGCCCTCTGAAAGAGCATATAGTCAACATTTTGTTCTATTTTTGCTGCTCAGTGTGTAGCTGTGGGCTTTGTTGACTGTATGTAGCAATATATTTCACTCGGCCAGGCTTTTCCAAACGGTCTTTTTTGTGGCAGTTGTCACTGGAGCAGGCGTATACTTTGGATTAGTTAATTTTCACAGTGCCTCTCTGAGAGAAAGATGTGTTGCCCCAGTTTTAAACATGAGGCACGAAGAGAGTAAGACTGGAAGAATCTGCTGACTCTGAACTTGAGGTTTGTAGGCTCTGGCTTGCTAAAGCCTGCCTCATGTCATACATTAAGACATTATCTAAGGGTAAAATAACATCCTCATCGGTTAGATGTGTGCTCCCATAACTCATGGAAGTGATGTCTGTGTCTCACATTGGGCAACTAAAATATGACCCAAGTGGCACTTGTGAAAAGTTGCTTGTGGCAGAGGCAGCTCCCCAGAGCGGAGTTGCAGTGTTGAACTATTACGCCATGCTTTCTTGCTGCAATCCCTTTGCCATTTGCTATGTCCCATGATGCTTTAGGACCCTAGAGGTGGCGGTTCGGTTTGATTTAATGTGTTTGGCCTTGTGTGTGGTCTGCTGGAGACATGGTCTGTCCTGTTTCCTGAAGGAGGCAGGAGTGAAGTGGAAAAGGGTATAGCATTATGTTACCGTCTGTCAAAAATGAACCTGTGGAGGATGAGTTCAGACTCCCATCTATCACAGCAAGTGAAAGACCAACTACATCTTTTTAAAAAGACCTCCAGGGTTTTTTTGTGAGATGATTGGAACCACATATCTTGCTAAACCAGCCCTCTATACTAGCCTTATCTTAAAGAGCCCCAAAAGTACTCTTCCATGTGAGAGACAAACCCACGTGAATGAAAACATTGGTTATATGTGGCATGTCTGAGGCAGGAAGCCAGATTCCAGCATGACGTTAAACACCTTGGTTACCCCTAAGAATATCTAAATAAGAGGAGAGGAAATAGAAAGGTGCAGCCGTTGTCTTAAGACCCCTTGGTCCTAAAAAGCAAGACATTTTTTAAATACTCCTTTCAATCTTTTGCCTTTCTCTGTACCCTTATGTGTACACTGCAAAAGTAAAGCAAAAGATGAGTATGTTTCTTAACCCACATTATTCTAAGCATCGTTATGTGTGGCACCCCTGTCCCAAACACTAACCAGGAGTTTTCCCACTGCCAGGCATAACCCTCGCACTGGCAGCCCTGATAAACCTCTGCTGCAGCAGTGGGGTTTTTTAATCCGAATTCAGGCTACCACTCTCCTAAGATCAACACAGTCTCTCTTCCCCCTCCGCCTCCCAGGTGAAGTGGTTCTCAGAAGCGTTAGTTCATTGCATCTTCCAGCCCTTGTTCCAAGCATGACCTTACACTAGACCCTGAGAAGCACATTTGGTTTAATCTCTTTAATTAGGAAAGAAGTAACAAACCTAATGGTATTAAAATGATTAAAAGGTCAGCATTAAGGTATTAATTTTCAATGCCAGCCAGATGGATTGATTTTTGTTTGTTTTGTTTTCCTAACTACGGATCTGAACAACATACTAGCTTTTGCTTTGTGTGACTGTTACAGAATACAGTCAGTTTTCCTTACAGAATGGGCAGCTTGAAATCTTGAGTGAATGACTTGTTTCCAAACGAAAGATGTTGCTTCCAACGTTGTTGGAAGTTTTGGTGACACGCTGTTGAGATTCAGTGTCACTTAAATTGTTCGATGCAGGATTGGCAATGCTCTGCTGCGGTGAGATCATGTAAAATCTCTGGACTGTGGAAGTGAGCCATGCTCTGCACTTTGGCACTCAGCGCAGTGTGCAGCCTGTATGGGAGCCAGGAGCCTCTTGTTTTCGGAGTGCCCAGACTCCGGGATGTGCTGTCAGTGGGGGGCACCCTGTTAGGCTTTTCCGTCAAACTTGCTGAAGCTTTGCAGTGTCTGCAGTGCTGCATATTCCAAGGGTGGTGATGGATGGTTTCTTCGTGGACATACCAGTAAATCTAGTATTTCTGCATGGGTTGGCAGTACAATGTGTGAAGTTTGGCTTCCAGACACCAGCTTGGTTTCACAGTTAACCTTATGACCAGCAGATGGAGTTGAGAGAATATTACTTTTTGGAAGCTAAGGGAATTGTTTCTCCTCAGTTATCTTGACTTAGAATTGGAGTGGCACATCTTCTCCTGCATTTTTTTTTTTTCTGATCTCTTATTAAACTGCATCTCGAGTGTTCTGTTGTGTTCTTCCTTCCTTCCTTCTCTGCTTCTTTTTATGTCCTTTGGATTTCTTTATTAACAGATTTTGGTCAGAAGAGAGGAAAACAATGATCTTTAAGACTGGGGGAAAGGATGTCTTAGGTGTGCCTTGCTGCGGGCCTCCTAGAGAGAGGAAGAAAACTTTCAGACTCGGAGGCCAGGTTTAATTAGAACAAGTAGAACTGTAGCTACGTAAAATAGACAACCCGTATTTTATTCTAGAGACTAGAAGTAAAACGCTGTATGAAAAACCTCTATCTATTGTGTCCTTACAGTGAGGAGGGCTTGCTTGCTTAACCTTTCAGTGATTTTTTTTCCTCTCTTGCAGCAAACTCAGCCTTCTCTTTCACTGAGGGAAAAGTCTGTGGCTGTCGCCCCAGAGGCATGCTCTGTGTCTGCTTGCTGCTCTCATCGGCAGTCTCCCAGTCTCTGGTGGGCTTGCTGTTTGCTGTGCTCTCTTCCCCTGTGCCTGCCCTGACCTGCACTCTAAAAGCTTCTCTTTCCCAGGCATGCTCACTGGTTCTTTTCCTCAAGAAAATCCCATGTGATTTGAAGTGGAGCAGCAGCCTAGCGAACAGCTGGGAAAAGCTCTTGTCCATATTGCTTAGCCATGGTCTTCTAATGGAAAAGATCTTAATAACCTGGAAACAAATCTAACAGAGAGTGTTCAGTGCCAGAGAAACTATGCTATTGTATCAGGAGCAGAGTAGTCATCTCTGTTCTCTTGGTGCAGGAGTTCATCCTGGGAATGGGTATTCCTTTGAATGGTGGAACATTTTAGTTTTTGCACCATCCATAAATAATGGTGCCAGGCTGGCAAAAGCAAGCTGAAAAGAGGATCTGCTCTTTCTCAGCACTCTGGCTCATGTTCTACTTTTCCATCTCCCGAATACGAATATATGTGGTGGAGAATATCCACGGCCATTTCTACTCTCTTCCAGCAGTTGAGGTGAAGTACTCATAACCAGCACTCTGACAGCATGGCTTTCCTTCACTTACAAACTTCTCATTTGTCTCTTATTGACAGATTTGCTGTTTGGGGTTTTTAATGTTGATCATTCTTCAGTCTGTTTTATCACCCAGTAAATACTATATAAAACTCTCTTAAAACTTTGTTCAGGTAATTTTCTGTATGTGAGAGCTGGACTCTGTCTGCAGATTCCTGTATCAAGTTTTGTCCCTTTTTGTTGCTTTGAAACACTTCTTTGATGCGTGTTTCTTGGCATTTGCTGGTCCTCCAAATCAAAAAGACAAGGCGATAAAACTCCCAAAGGGTATCCCTAAGAAAGATGCTGATCCAGCCTTGATTCCCAGCAGAGTCAACTGCGTAATATTGAGGCATTTGCTGGTTTTAGAAGAAAACTCTTTTAGCGATTAAAAGCCAGGTGCACTGACGGCAGTCTCTAGGACCCATTATTCAAGTTCCTTCTATGGCATGACCATAGGAGCCTTCTCGCCTTTTGTGGTTGCTGTGGGCTTGCGAAGCTCACTCCTCAGTACCAGCTTCAGAGGTAGAAGTTATACTCCACTTATATAGTTATATAGTGCTAAGTGAAAGTTGGAAGATGAAAATCTTCCTCTTCACTCTTGATATGAAAACTCTGCCTGTAGCCATGTCAATGCCAAAGCTTTGAAATAGATCTTGGGCTCTGAACATATTCTTCATGTTAAGACCGTGCATCATGTTGGCTTTGTATACAGGAGCTGAGAGTATCACTCTACTTTCTTCTCATTTGTTAGCTGCATTGCAAGCTCTCAGACTGGCTAACATAATTTCTTGCCACGTGAGTCGATGTCCCTCCAGAGAGCATGACCACTTTCTGAGGCTGTGTCCAGTTCAGGAAGCCTTTTTTCCCCCCTCTCTTAAGTCTTCTGCCCACCATACAGACTCAGATTCTGATTCCTCCTGCTACTTGGATGAGAAAATGCAGCACTGTAGGGTTATTGGGCACAAATGCAAGCGCTTGTGCTTGTAGTGCTTCCACTCGTGTCAGCCTGTTCTGTTTGTGCATGGACCTCTGGAGCCAAAGCAGACCTTCAGATTCCTGGTGTCAGAAGGATTCTTCCTGTGGGGATAGGACCAGGCTGTTCAGACCATGCCTGTTCACAGTAACTGGTGGAACCAGAGAAACCACCATCCACGTGGAGAACATCAGAGTGAATTGCAAGAAGTGTAAACTGGTTCTGTGTCGCTTTCACAGTGAAGCTCTGGTAGTCACTGGAGAAAGCCTGAGTTCATTAAGTGAGTACACTGAGAAATGCTTCCTTCCTTGATGCCGTCAGATTGCTGCTTGAGCTCTCGTTGCAGTTTTGTGACAGAACAGTGCTTCCTGGGTTGTGCAGAGCTGGTTCAATGCTTATTAGAGCATTCCTGCAATTCCTATTTGCAGGAAGGACTTCTTTCGATCTTAATATAAATGTGCGGGGTACATGATCGGAGTTGATCACACTGTGAATACTTAATTCAGATAGAAGTGTTGCTAATTAGAAGTGTTCTTTGAGATTTACAGTTCATGTGTATATCCACTGTATGCCCACTACCCCTGCTCTGAAAGGGACCCCCAAGATCACACTTTAAGCCTGTGATTAAAGGGGAACTGAAGAGGTTTGGGTGTGTTTCATGTTATGTACTCCTGCATGAGTGAAGGTGGGATGCAACCTTGCTCCCTGCAGATGCTGCAAGGGTTGGTTTTTTAAAAGTCTTAATTGATAGACTGGATGTGCCTATAATGTAAATGCACGTGTAGATGACATCTTAAAAATCTCTTGTCACTAGCAAATAACATCCCTTTTCTAGTCCAAGATATCAACAGACTGAGAAACCCCATGTATGAAGTACTACCTGCCTTCTGGTTAGGGTGAGGGAAGGTCTATAAAACAAACAGCTGTATCAAAATAGTAATCCTTTGTGGCAGTGGATTCTTAATTATCTCACTATGGTCAACTGTTGATTACAAACCTGTCTTAAAGAACTAAAAGGCATTTTTTAAATGCAGGATTTGTCCTAAAACAGTGATTCCAGAAAGCGGCATTCTGTTATCAGGGAGAAGGGAAGAACATGGAAACAAAAAGAAATTGGGGAACAGGAAATGTATTTTAAAAACGCAGTGCTACATGGAAGCTAGGCTGACACTTGAGTTCTGTATCAGGTTGTTTACCTGTTGAAAGATTACCAGTGCTACTGAAATTGGTGCCTACTTTTATAAGAAAGGGTACATAGTGTTTGATCTTGATCTTTTTTCCCTCCTGTATCTGACCGTTGAAGCATTTATTTCAATTGTGGGAACAGAAGCGTCTGAATTTCCTGCTTCATCAAGAAAATTGTTAGTCATTCAGGCAAAGCAATGTGAAGCCTCCCGCTTGTTCTGGGATGGAAGGATTTCTGTGGTTGATAGAGGATTTACGCACCTTTGGCGTGACTGCAGTGCGCTAGCATATCTCCAGTTTTGAACTGGCCCTGTAGACCACTGTTCTTAAAAGACAAACTAACAGGGAAGCGATCAACTTCCTCAAACAGTCAACAGTTTTGAAAGTGAGGTGGTGGAGAGATCATTCAGGTTTAGGACTTTACAAGGTTGAAATGGTGACTAACACCGCTGCATAGAGCTTAGGCAATATTCTGAGTTCTTTTTTTTTTGTGCCTACCTGCAGACACTCTCATCTGGACCAAGACTCATTGTTCTTCTAACTACTGATACTCCACGATTCTGCTTTTTGTTACTCAATCTTCAAGAAGTTCCTTTGGGTCAGGGCATTATATCTGTGCTGATACAGCTGTAGTCGTGTCTGTTAACTGGTAGGGTAATAACAAGAGGAGAACTTTGGCTTGGGAAACAATTCTTTGACTGGGATGAAAACCTCACTTCCAACAAGATTTTCTTTGGCACGGTCTCTGTATTTTTCTGCAGATTGGCTGAACTAATTGTTTCCTATTTGTGACCCCAAGAATTGTTTCAGCAAAACCTGTCTGCTCTAGTGGATTTGTTCACAGAAGAAATGGAAGACTTAATTTCAGCTGCATGCACTGGGAGCATAAGTGGGTGGGTTTCCCTCACCCTCTTTCCTTTTACTGTTCTTTTTCTTGTAAGCTCAAGGCAAACGGATGCAGCAATTCCTCTTTGTTTAAGATTTACTATATAATCATTACCAGTGGCAGAGTCCTCCCCTCCTCCATCAAATACCAGACATTGTGTTTTCTACTTGGTCTTGTGTGCTTCGTTCTCCAGAAGAAAAGCTAGCTCCTTAAAATGTGATGTGCAGGTGGCAAAGCTGAGGACAAAGCTTGCTGCTGGAGTAGTGGGAATTTGTGCCAGGGAACCTTTTGTTAACCTAAGAAAATGGAGTTTTGTTGCTGTTATGTGCTCTGTTCTGTAGGCTGTGGAATTTTCTGGGGAGTCCTTCTCAAAGGTCAAAAGTAGAGTGGGCTACAAATGGGGTATTCTGTCACTTAAGGGTGATTTTCCTTAAATGTAGTAAGCAGGCTCTGGTCAGTAGTTCTGTAGACAGCACTGAACTATTTCCTCTGTTACCTCCCCAGTATAATCCTGTTCTTCCTATATTCTATTTATAAGTGTTTTTAATGGCTGATTTTCCTTAGGTAGCTTGGAAATTGATGAGCTTTTCTGTGGTAACCTATATTTACAGTGCATAATCAAAGTGATTCTTGGGACAGTTTCATATTTGTCCATGAGATAAATTCAGGCTGCGAATCACAGGGATTTAAGCACTTTTGCAGTCCCATATCTGCTCCTGCTAGTGGAATCATTACAGGCTGTGGATGTGTTTAATTTTGAAAATCAGGTTTCTACATTTGTTGTTCTTCAAAGGTCCAAGAAGGTAGTTGAAAAGCTTCTAAATCTGTGCTGAAGAAATGATATGTTAAGGAAGCTATTTATCTCTTCTGCACTATTGTGAGCCATGTCTTAGACTGAAGATCTCTGTGGGTATGCAGACTCTGTCAGGCAGGGCTCGGGCATTGGTACAGAACTGTGTCCGTAAAGAATGGATGCTGGCAATAAAATATCAGATTTTTACAAGCTGATACAACCTGGCATCACCCTGTACTTAATTCTAGTTCACTTCAGTAGACAACATGCAATCCAGATTTAGGTGGCCCTTTCTGGAAGAAAACTGTATACATCTTACCTTTGAATTTTCTCTGTTAAAGGAATGTCAGCACTCACTTGTGAGAAGAAAGGCTCATTTAGGCTTGGAAAATCAGGTCTACCTTGTACTGTAATAGGCAGACACAGTCATACAGTTTTGACTGTCTTCTCCCATTGGACTCCGCTTTCAGCTGGGGACCAGAAACTAGGGTTGAAGTGTATAAAACCTATAATATGAAAATATAATACTAAACAGACTTGAATTCCCCCTCCAAGTATGTTAAGAGCTCTTTCCCGTTGGAATTATGATCTCTCCAATAAACAGAAGATTTTTGGATGGCTCGCTACTTAAACAATTGTTTGTAAGTGTCTTAACAGAGGAACCTCTCAATACATTTTTGCTGTTCAAGGTTAGAATAGAAATGTTTGAGAATGCTACAGAGACTGGCATAATAATCCTTGTAGCCAGCCATAGCAGAACGCTTGGCAAATAGTCTCGTGATACTAAAGTTATTATACAAGATTAAGATCAGAACTGAGACTTGCAAACACGATGCTAAACTATCTGTTCTCTCAGTCCCAGATGCAAACCCAGGTACAGCAAGTGGGGATCGTACCGACGCAGGCAATGGCAACTGGACCAACAGCAGATCCAGAGAAGCGCAAACTGATCCAGCAGCAGTTGGTTTTGCTGCTTCACGCTCACAAATGTCAGAGGCGTGAGCAAGCAAATGGAGAGGTGCGGGCCTGTGCTCTTCCACACTGTCGAACCATGAAAAACGTCCTCAACCACATGACACATTGTCAAGCTGGGAAGGCCTGTCAAGGTGAGAGTGTGTTGCTGAAGCTACTCTTGCAAATGAGCTGTGTAAGGTTTCTTGCATATTTGTCAGCAGTGTTTCTCTTCTTGTCAAGAGGATCCCTATACCTGGCACAAATGAGCACCAAAACTGGTTCTTTAATTAAACAACTGCTCCCTTTTTCATTACCTTTGCTCGGTTTCCATTTCTGATCTCTTCACAGCTGTCAGTTTAGAAAACAGAATGCAATATTTGCCTTTCAGAAGCAGGATAGTACCAACGGTAGCCTTGAAAGCCTCTTTTTCATCTCCTCCATTATATAAAGAGGGTGTAATATCCACCATGTGTTTGCCGCAACTCAGCCATGTAGAGTTTCTTAGATTTTAGTACTAGTTTCTTTCATTTGTTATGGCATTATTAGTGTGTCCAAAAAAATTCTAGTTGCATTTAGCTGTGTTTAGTTATGTATACAGTATTGCTTGTAAAGGAGAAAGAATAGAGTTGCTCTAAAAAATGAGATGAGTTAACTCAAAACCAGTTAACCAAGAAATGACCTTAATTCTCTTGCTTTTTCCTTGTTACAGTTGCTCATTGTGCATCTTCGAGACAAATCATCTCCCACTGGAAGAATTGTACTCGGCACGACTGTCCTGTGTGCCTTCCTTTGAAAAACGCCAGTGACAAAAGAAATCAACAACGTAAGCAGTGGTTTTACTGCTGTCACAATGGAATGATACTGTTAAAGTTGATCAAACGGGCAGTGTAGGAATAAACTTTGACAGTGTCCCAACAAACTTAATAGCTGTTTCATAATCTTGTATAAGGATGAATATACTAATGAATTCTCCTTTCTGATCGTTGAATGCGATTTATTACTTAAATATACACAATAATTGAAAAGGGAATATCTCGGATCAAGCACACATCTGTTTTTAAAGGTGTGGAGACTTCTAGCTGGTGTTTTATTGTGAGGCAGGTCAACAGATTCCAGTTATAATGCAGTTTTGGATGTCGGTAGGGTTTTGGGGAAGATACAAACTGCTTCATTATTTTTCTTGCTGCTAGAAACAACTGCTTAAGAATAATCAAAAATGTTTGTAAAAAAAAAAAAATTCTTGTGCACAAAAAGATCTCATCTGGGTGTCAATCATTAAGTGTATTTAATGCTGGTATAGACTAGTTGAAGTTCTGCAAATCGTAGTGGTTTTGCGCATGCGTGTTTTTTATAGTAGCTTAGCTGTTATTGATGCTTGGGGGCAGCCAATTTCTAGTGCATTTCTTCCCTCTTGCTCTGAAACAGAAAATACTGAACTTATGTTGGTAGGTTTGCTTCTCACCAAATCCTTTGAAAAGATGCCAAGGTAGAACATTTTATAGCATAGATGCAGCAGTTCTAGAAGTCTAAGTAATGTTATGCCTAAGTATATTTAAATTAAGGGTTAAGAAGTGGAAAATAGCTGGAGGACTTGCGAAGCTTGTACATTTGAATTGTGTTGGAAGCATTCTGCTAATCTCCATTTAGGCTGAGACTGCAGTGAGGAACACTAATAAACCTTGGAGGATAGAGAAGAGCTCCTAGGTTAGGTGAGATTAAGGCAGAGGTAGCTGGTAAGACTGTCCAAAGCATCCATTGAGGATGCTCTCATTATAGTTTGAGGAGGGTGTGTTTTCCCCTCCAAAACTGAAAAAATTATAAATATAGAGCTACTTGGAGGTAAGGATTTTGTTTTCGTTCTACCAAACTTCTCCTTGGTCAGCAAGATACGTCTTGTGTGTTAAAAGTAGTAATTTGTTGCAAGTGATCAGTTATGTTTGGCCTTCAAAAAAATGTGTTGAAAGCTTTGCTTTTTAATATGACATGCTCCATTTGTGCATAACATCCTTATTACACAGTTGTTATCAAAGTGCTAACAACATCTAGCACAACAGAATTGTTTTTTTTCAATACAAGCTGCTGTAGAAAAGTAGTTTGTGCAGTATTTGGTTTTACGTCATTCATACAACTTATCAAAAGAGAAAGCACTTGAACAAAAACAGTCCTTAAAAATAATTTCGTTATGGGATCAAACAGGATGTTGTTTGAATGCAACAGAATTATAATGGCTAAGTGTAGAGTTTGGCTCTCTTGTTGCATGCGGGGGAAATAAATATGAAATCTCCTTCTATTCAATTAATCAATAATCCAGTGGTAGTAACCATGAAAATTTGCAGCTTAGTATGCTGAGGTGCAAGGTTCTTTGTTCTGAATTATGTCTGAGTCATACATGTGACACCTCGTGGTTTGTTTGAAGGTAGAAGATGAACACTAAAAATACTTGTTCAGATATATTATAAAGGGTACCCCTTTTTAGGCATTCAAAAACGTTTGTGAAATGATTTACATTAATATGTGCATTTGAAAACACTGTGCCTGATCAGGTGAAAACTAACCTAAGCTAGGTTAGTTTAAGACTTGCAGAAAATGTTGGCTCTGAGGAATAAATAATTATAGCATCTACTAAATTGGAGGGAGGAGGGGACCTGCATATGGCAGAACATGAGAACATTTAGAAACGGAAAAAGAAGTGAGAAGTATCGTGACCCTCATTACTTTTGTCAGGCTGTTGTCCTTATAGAACGAATGACCGAGCGATGGTCATTAAAGACTTTGAGTCCTAGAATCTTCCTTTCTGTGCTCATGCCTATTTTACCATTGTTATTTCGAGTCCTGTTGTATCTGTGCTGGGCTTTCAAGTGGCTCCTTCAAAGTGTGCCAATCTTTTAGAAAGTTCTGCAGTTCAGCACTTCTGAAACGTTGCTGTGTTGTGGCTTGCTTCCACCCTTCCCATGTGCAGTGGTTCATGTGCTCTTTGTCACTATCTATTTCTGCTCCTTGGGGGATTCCCTCTGCATGCTGCAAAAAGTCCTGGGTTTTAGGTTCTTACCATGGAGCTGTTTCTTTACAGGTATCTTACTCCATGTTTTAGTGTTTAGAGTCTTTGCAAGGAACACCTGTCTGTGCCAGGTTTTGTTTGTATAGCTGCTTCCCCCCCGCCAAGTAATCTTGAACTGTCTTTTATTGTAATTGTTCATAGTAACATGACTTGTTAATAGGACATGTTGGGACAAGACTGAAATTCTTTCTGTTCCATATGGGTCTTACTGTGTATACCATGTATACCTCTGGGAGGGTAGGGGGAAACTGTAAAAAAAAAAATAACATTATTTTGCCCATGCTAAAATATTAAGCTTTTCTTTTGAATAGGCCAGTGACTCCCATGTTTTGAACTAATGACTTGAAATTTGATAGCAATGTTTTGGGGTTGGAGGGCTGTTTTTGTCAGGAAATACTTCTTGGTCCCTGCTGAGCCCACCGCAGGTTGAGTTATAACTCTTGCAGACAGCTGTTGATATATTTCCTAGCTTTATAGCTCTATCGTAACCATTATTTTTTCTGAAGATTCATCTTGTCTTGCTGGGCTTCTTAATTCTTCTGTTCCTGACCTGGGCAGGTGTGTATTGTGCCGCCAAACAGCTACTGTGTATGCTTTCCCTTGCAGCTCTACAGGTGGTGATAAGTATGCTGTGCTCACCATGGGCCATCCTCGTGCAATGCTTGATGTGCTTCATTTCAGGATCAGGGGACACTAGAAAATCTTTGGGATCCCTGTTCGGTTGAGCGAGACTGGAAGGTGGAGTTGTGAACGTGGAGCTAGTCTCCCCTGTATTTTTCCTTGTAGGACAATTTTAAATGAAATGCAGTGAGGAAAAAGCTGGATTGAGAAAGGTGAAGATTATTGTCTCAAATTTACCCTAAAAATGTGATTTTAAAGAAGACTGGGCCAGAAATTCTGGAGTATGTGAACTTGGGGATGAAGGGTGTGGCAATCTGATGAGGGAAATGGAAATAGGGAGTAGGAGCTAGCTGGCTGAGGGAGTAGGTTATTGAGTATGGGCAGAAAATGAAAGAAGAGCTGGATGTAGAGCGTTTGAGAACTAACCCTGTGTAGAGAAGGAGGGAGTGTGTTGGTGCGCAGGGAAATGTTTTCAGAAAGAGTGGGCAGCAACTTCTTCACTAGGGCCTATTTCCTGCAAAAATGGGAAATGAAATCCAGTTTGCTCAAGTCGTACTGTCAGTAACTGTCTGTAAAATCTACAAAGAAAATGCATCTCTTGTTTTTTCAAGTGCTGGAAATCATACATAACGGTGACCTACCAGCTATCAGTTATTCCACAGAGCCGCATGATAGATGGTTAGCCCACAGATTAAGAAGTTCCATTCATTGACTAATACGATGCTATACTATGAAGGCTTTTAGTTTAATGCTTAACTTAAATAAAAATTAAAATGGCATTGGTGGTGAAGTTTAATACTGACACTTCCTACCTTTAAGTTGCTCATAAAATCTTTACTTACTCCATGATTGATCCATATTACAGCCTTTAATTAAACAATCGTGTGCACTTACCTCTTGTCTACCTGCCGAATTCTGGGTGCAGGACAGGCTTGTGCTGAGGTGAGTCAAGGTTACCAGCANATCAGACTCCTCAAATGGATTAACATGTTGCTTTCACTGGGGTGGTCAGATTAGAGAGGTGCTGGGCATTCACGCTTAAAATAGCATTAGGAGTCTGTGTTTTAAAAAAATTCTAATCAACTGAAGGGGCAGACATGAATGCAGTTTCATTAAGGCAGCATTATCTACTTTGCACTCTGAAACAGGAATCCTGTAGACGAGATAGTGTTTGATTGTTTAGATTACATCCTAATGCATATGCCCAAGAGGGCCTAATCAGGACTGTTCAGGAAGTTCTGGGGCTGCTTAACTTCTGGTTGTTTGAGCTTTGGCTCTTATGATATATAAACACATGTGACTTTGTAACAGTGGGACATACAGAGTTCAACTGTCTTTAAAGCATTTAGAATGTGAACAGTCCTGTACAGAGTTGTCTTTATGCTTGTAGCTTCTGTCATGAGCTCCTCAATTTCTAAAGCATCAATTAATTAAAAAAAAGTCACAATAGATGTTGCTTCATGTAGCAGTGGCCCAATGTGATAACTCCTGTTTGTTTCAGTGCTGTATTTACTTAAATTGACTTGATTTCTTATGGTATCTGCCACAGAAAGGACTGCATTTGCATTTGATCTGTCCAGTATGGAAATGTAATACTCTCTTCCTCCATCTTCTTGTTTGACAGATTGAGATAATGTCAGGCATTCATATAAAACCAATGAACAAACAGACAAAAAAAAAAAAGCCTTCAAAACCAGATTCCCGATGCTATGAAAATACTCAATACAGTATGCTATTAATTGAGTTATAAAATACAGAAAAGCTGAGACCAAATAGTCAGAGCCACTCATTTCCACATTGTAAGTGTACTGCTGGCTGTAGCTGTAGTCTGTTCCCTAATAATAATACTTCAGTTTGAAGTGTTGAAGCAACATTTGGCTTTTTACCAGCTTTAGTGAGTTTCGCCTGCTTGAATAGGTACGTGCACGCATGTGGAACTTCTTGGAGATCATTAGTCTTTTCAAACTGCAAGTCAAAATAGTGGTCTTCAAACATGGTCCCCTTATGATAGTGTTAGTAGTTTTATGAAGAAACAGTGGGGTTTTTTTCTTTTCAGAATAGACTTACTCTCTGTGTTGTCACTTTTAAAGTGACATTCAGACTGTCAACTCTGACAAATACCCAGACTGAGTTTTTACAAGTAGTCTTTGGTCTGGGGCAGAAAATAGAGATCTGGAAATCTGATCTTGCTTAAGTAGACTTCTCTAGAATTGGCTGGATTGTGGTTCCGAAAGCTGCTCTAACATAAAGGCTGAACTTGTGCTTCAGAGTAACTGATAACCACTGCCAAAGCACAGCCCAAAACCATGGGCAAGAGGTGATTGACTTCTCCAAGCTCTGCCTTAGCTTCAGTGTGAGCTTCAAGGCAAGCTTGCAGTCCTCAGATGATCAGTGCCAGCTTTTCCCCCCAGAAGAGCATGAGGAATGGTGAAACACTTGGCTATCCTCCGTGGGATGGCTAGAAGCCTTTTTCCTGTTCCCAGCCTTCAGCATCACCTGTGGTCATTCTACGATCTCCAGGGATGTGGCGCTGATTTACAGCCAATGCTGAAAGCATATGGGGTTTTTTTGTTGTAACTTTCTGGAGAAATATCATCCTCTTTCTCTAACAAGCTCCAATTTTTGTTAGCTCCTGAATCGATCCTTTGCTGTCACAACAGCTTCTGAAGCCTTTTGAATTCCAGGGAGCCACAAGTTTTGTGCTATTTAATCTTTCTAGAGACTTCCTGTTTCTTGGCTTGTGCTAGTGTAAAGGCGTCTTTCTCTTAGATTGTGTGATTCCAGAGTGCTATATGCAAGTCCAACAAGAAATTCATATGGTTGCTCTTTAATATGTCTTTTTTTTCCCCTTTTTTTTTTTTTTTTTTTTTAATGAAACTGATAGGATCTCAGTCAGCTTCTGTCTTTTCTTTTAAACTTTCTTGGAAATGATCAGCGAGTTCAAAAGTTATTATGAACGTCTCCACAGAGTGTAAGCGTATGTAAGACTAATTTCTGTGGTAAACCCAGTGTTGAAAGTACTGTGGATTGTCCTTGGGGAAAATAAGGATGTTTTCTGTGGGGCTGCTTATTCTGGAGAGGGGGATCTCTGACTATTTATTTGTAGTTCTTTGGCAAATGAGATTAAATTGAATTCTCATCTGGAGAGGGAAAAGTTTGGACTTTGTAATGTGTGTGTTTTCTCTTGGATGGAAGCTGAAAGTGTGTGTATCTTTTTCAGTGATTCTCTCAGTTTCTCTAGTGGGTAAGGATTTAAGAAAGTCTAGATAATGCTGTTAATGTCTCAGAAGGCTTGTTTTCCTGGTTTGTTTTTTTTTTTCTTAACCCTGTGCCTCTCCTAATATTTCAGTAAAACAGCTATTGTTGCCTATATTAAAAGCTATTATTGTTGCTATGTTTAGTTCACAAATTTGTAATGCATATTACCTATTCAATTACTTGAGAGGGAGAATGTGAAGTATGTATTACTTCTACCAGAGTCTCGGTTATCAAAATGCAGTGTCTCTGCATTGAAGGATATAGTCCGTGTGTCGCTCACAGTGGAACATGTTATTACTTAGAATGGCAGCTAACATGAGGACCGGAACGCAGATTTTTATTCACTTCTGGGTTTAGTAAAAACTACTTTTCCCTGTTGTTTCCATTTCCTGTCTACAATGGAAATGACTCTTCCATACATCTGTGCGGTGAGAGAGGTTGGTTGGTTGTGGTGGCCGTATAGGTTGATGAATACCTGAATATTATTATCTAAATCATTTACCAAAACCTGTGGCAGGCTCATCCCCTTTCTGACTCTTCAAATTATTTTAGATTTTGTCAGTACAAACTGAAACCCACCAGGGCTTTTCATATCTCTGAATAACTTGGGGTTTAGGGTAATTTGGCCTTCAGAGGATTCATCTAGTGACTGCTCCGAATGAAAATTTCTACCAACAGATCTTCAGTATTACCTTTGTGTCCAAGGACACAGTATTTCTGCTGAACTCAGGATCTCTGTTCTGGAGCCAAATATTTTGACCTAAAATGGGATTGATGGGAAAGAGGGAAGTACAGGAATTAATTCCACACACACACCCCCGCCCCCGCTTAGTCTACTGTCCCAAGCATGAAAATCCTATTTAGCTTTATATCGGAGCCTATGCTTTATGTATATTACAGTAATTATGGGCTTATCTGCCCGAAATTTAGAGCACTTCTCTTTAGACTGCATGTATTAATTGCTAGGGTGGTTTCTGTCATGTAGAATCAAAGGCTGAGTTTCCCCACTTGGCATCTTGGGTGTCATTCTGTCCTTTGGCAGAAAAAATATATACCATATAACTATATGCATGTTCTGTTGATTCTTGGCATGATTTGTTTTATTGTTTGTCCACACTGATTTTCATTTTTCTCTTATCCTTTCTTTTTTTATAGCCCTTTTAGGGTCTCCAGCTGGTGGAATCCAAAATTCCATCGGTTCTGTTGGCACAGGCCAGCAGAATACTCCGTCGCTAAGTAATCCTAATCCGATTGACCCCAGCTCCATGCAACGAGCCTACGCTGCTCTTGGACTGCCATATGGCAACCAGCCTCAAACACAGTTGCAGCCCCAGGTACAGGGCCAACAGCCGGCACAGCCTCAGGCTCACCAGCAGATGAGGACCATTAATGCCTTGGGTAGGTGGAAAAACTACCAAGAAACTAAGGTGTTAAACTGAGCTGCTGAATTTTTAGGACAGTCTAGTATTGCACTTGATCAGAGTAGTGACTTTCTGTTCATGTTGATTAATAACTTAAAATTATACTATTTATAAACACTACCATTCATTTACATTTGAATATTAGAAAGCTTTGAGTATATTGCTTCTACCACATAGCAGTAGCTTTTAGTTTCTTTTAAAATATAGTCCATAGCTTATTGTTGTCTAAGGTGATCGGACAGAATTGCTGAAGGATTTTGGTTTGTTTAACAAGTATTTCACCTGTTCTAGCAGACAGTTCTGTCTCAAATGCTAATTTCTTTCTGGAACTTAATTGTAGTATTATCTTCTTTTTAGCTTATTGAACTAGTCTGAAGAGTTTATGAATTTTGAATTTTAATAGACTAGTTTTTGCAGAAAAAAATGTTCAGACTGAAAGTAACTTTGGATTCTATAAGTTGCTATGTATATGCACCACAGCAAATATTATTATAAAAGTACTTATCTGATACACTGTTTCTTTTGTTAACTGGTTGGGTCGGTAAAGTATAGTTTTGCCATGTTATTGTCAAAATTGTGAACTGGGTACCAATGATGTTTAATTTTGTCCCAAAGGAGCCAACCAGATGAACCTTCCTGCAGGAGGAATAACAACAGACCAGCAAGCTAGTCTAATTTCTGACACTGCTCTTCCAACATCCCTTGGGACAAATAAGTAATGCACGCATTTTCATTCTTGCTCAATTAAACATTTATTTACATGCTTACGAATGTAAATAAAGAGCATGCTTTAAAAACAAATTGTATTGGCATGGGAATGATCAGTCACATCTATAGCTACACTCTTCTTTCCTATTTCAATTCTGTATCTACCACTCTGTTGCCCCAGAGAGCCCCAGAATATTTAGTAGTTTTAAATGAATTCCCAAAGGAAGACTGTTTTGTATTTTTAAGTTGTGATGCTTTATCGTTCATACCGTGTCTTGCAAACTCCTAAGCTTTGCTGCTGTAGGTGTTGCAGTTTGCTGATACCAAATTTCGCTTAGAGAATGTTTGATGCAGTAGCTAGAAGTGACAAAAGGAAGAACTTAAAAATTACTTCAGGCATCAAACATACAACACAACTCTGCATGGTGTACTGTAACAGTCCCTTTTCTTTTTATTTTAGCCCACTAATGAATGATGGCACAAATTCTGGCAATGTTGGAAACCTCAGCTCAATGCCAACGGCTGCACCTCCTTCTAGTACCGGGGTAAGGAAAGCATGGCATGAACATGTCACTCAGGACCTGCGCAATCATTTAGTGCATAAACTGTAAGTATTCACCAAGACCGCATATTTTTCCTGAATGTTTTTAAAGAATTTCAATACTGTAGTGCTATTATTAAGCTGAAAAGCTGTTGATGAGAAAGTTACCAGTAGTGGTTCTCTGACACTGGGCCACTGAGGATGAGCTGTACCTTGAACCCTCCTCTTCAGTTCATTCTTAGTGCTCATTAAGGAATGGGCATGAAATTAGTTTATATTGCTAGTAATTTCGCTCTGCTGTAGTAAACAAGTATTTAGACTGTCAAACCTCACATTTTTTCATCATTGAATTTGCTTTAATCTCGCGGGGAGTAGTGCAAAAAAAAATTCTTTTTAACAATTTTGATCTGCTTTTACATCTCTGATGTATGAAGGAATGTCCAGGTTGAATATTATAAAGCTGTATTGAATTATTTTTTTTTTTTCTCTGAAGAATTTTGCTTTTGTTCTTTCTCCTTTCTTGTAGTGTCCAAGCCATCTTCCCCACTCCTGATCCGGCAGCACTGAAGGATCGCCGCATGGAGAACTTGGTGGCTTATGCCAGGAAAGTGGAAGGAGATATGTATGAATCTGCTAACAGTAGGGTATGTTGCTTCAGTCCAGGTATTCAGTATATGTTCAAGAACAGTAGTATCACAAATCTTACAAGCATAATGAAAACCACAGAGAATCATTTCACTGCTCTCTTGATGAGGAAAGTCACGCTTTCTGTCTGTGACAGTGTTTGTATAGTCCCAAGCCATCTGATTAATGTCACTCCAAGCTAATTCACCTCCCTCAGCTCCATGAAAACTAGACAACATCATCCCAGCCCTATTTGCATTCCTCCTGAAAGTGTGATTGACATGCATGGAGCCTGGAGCACAGCTTGCAGTTCTTGATGTTTCCCTTGCTGACTTTCTCCTTTCTGTAAGTCTGTGTAAATAATAGTTTTAAAACTTTCTTAATGCCTCTTTACTGTTGGAGGTTTTCTCTAGGACTCAGTCCTGTTATACTGCTCACCTTTTACCCACGCTGCTGGAATTATTTCTCCTCTGCTCAGCAGCACTAAGAGTGATTTGGCTAAGACACATAGCTGTTTCACATCTCAACGTAGTAAGAAGTCAGTTCACCTGCGTTTGTCCTTGGGCACGGGAAGCAAGACAGAATTCCTGTTCTTGTTCATTATTTTTGCTCTGTCTGCGAAGAGGTGTCAGTTTAAGTCTCTGTTACTCGGAGGGAGCAAACCCCTGTTGACTGACATGCTGAGGATACTATTTCGTTGTGACACTGTGGTAATTATACCCTAAAGGAACCGCTCCCTGAAAGTTTTCATCAGGTAAAGACAATGTTAGCACCGCCAGTAATAATAGCTAGTGATCAGAATCTTGAGGTCCTTTCTTAAATGAGGTGAGATTATCTAAAGAGAGTAGTTAGTGGCATTTCACGTGATAATCCTCCAGTAAGACAGTAACGCTTAGTCTGCCCCTTTCAGACCATCTCCCAGAAGAGCTGAAGATGGAATGCAAGTTTTATTTCCTAGAGGTAGATAGGCAGTGGCCATACTTGTAATGCTGGTGCCATGTCAGCGTTGGTCAGTGACAATATCATATTCTCCTTGTGGTTACCAGGAGGTTGTTTAGCAAGGAAGACTTGCGTGTGATCACCCTTCATCACCCTGGCAGCTTTAGAGAACAACTTTAACATACATAGGTATCTAAATACCTTCTTGGTAAGGATGAGCGTAGTAGACTTCTGGTTATAAAATTAAATGTCTTCTGACGTCTATGCCAGACAAATACCCAGAAGTATCTTCTCTTTGCCCCCTAAAACAGCTGTCAGAGCCTCATTGCCAGAGTCTCTTTTATGGGAATTCATCTAATGTATTTGGCTCCAAGCAGCAAACTTGGAAGAAGGGAGCAGTTTAGAATGTATTAACCATGCTGCGTGGAATTGCATCCTTCTTTTTGAGGAGCATCCGTTCTACTTTGACATTGAAAAACAGATTAGTATGAGGCATCATTGTAAGCAGTTTGACATTGTTTTAGTAGTATGTGCTCCTTGTGAACACATCCTTTTTCAGGAATCTTTGCAGTGTGAAAGTAACACAATATTAAATTTACAAATAGGAAGTTATAGGTGAAGTGTCTTGAGCAGGAGGAGGGAAAGGGCTGTAGTGCTTTTACATTGGACAGGAGAAAGTGTCTGCACTGATGGATTTTTGAGACATTTGGAGGAGGGAAGTGACCTAAAAACAAAGCTTCATATTGCAACAGTGGAGTTTCTTAACAAGGCTGCTGAGACATACCTATCTCATATTAGTTTTCTGAAATGAACTCAATCCTACTGTAATAACAAATTCTAGTTCTGATGAAAATTGGTTGAAGACAAAATGATTGTGGGACAAGAATCACTTAGCCTTTGCCCATGTAACACTGGGTTTTAAGAGCATAGGTGACCCCACAAAAGAAATGTAGTCATGAGGGTTTGTGGGGGTTTTTTTGCCTTCAACAGGTGCATAATCTCATGCACTTGGCAGATGTGTGTCCGGCAGTTGCTGACAAGCAAAATTGTCTACCTTGCTGTGCACTGTGACTGTCTTATTTGATCTGTTGTCAGTGTAGATTGAGTAAAATGGATTTTTCATCTTGTGCAGATGTAGTGTTTAGTTGTCTGTGCCTGTGGACTATTTTTCACTGATTTCCTCCATTCCTTTGGGATTTTGTCTGTTTTTGTTTATTCCTTGCAATGACTGTTGGTAGTCAGACTCTTTAGGAAAGGAGCGGTTCCTTTCTTTGTGTAAAAATTGATCTGTCCTTAACATCTGTCTCCTGAAGTTTATTCAGTGTAACTGTGTTGCTGGGAACACTTTCTTCTTTTGTCTGTGGATTAGTGGAAATGTTTATTATGAAAATAACATTTAAAAATCATTAACACTTAGAAACTAAATCAGAGCTTCCTGTTTTTTGTCGAAGCAACAGAGAACCTACAGTCTTCTCCTTTGTCTACCTAGACCTACCTACCAACCTGTCTCTGCCTAAATACGAAGGATAGCCATAAAGCAGAGCGTCATATGTGTTTTCTGGAAGCTTTGTTTTTCCTTTTCTGCATTAAAGTAGTGATGACTGTCTCAATTTAACAGAATTCTGAAAAGAAATATTTATTTTTCAAATAGGCAGGTGTATACTTAAAAAACCAAAACCGAATCCAAACCAGGTGACAGTATTCTGGTGGACTACATGAATTCTGCTGCTGCTTTCTTATACTTGATGCCGAGTACTTTTCTTTTTCTCTTTTAGGATGAATACTATCATTTATTAGCAGAGAAAATCTATAAGATACAAAAGGAGCTAGAAGAGAAACGGAGGTCTCGTCTACATAAACAAGGGATGTTGGGGAATCAGCCAGCCTTACAGACCCCAGGACCTCAGCCCCCTGGTATCCCACAGGTGGCTGCTGCCATGGGCCAGGCACAGCCCGTGAGGCCACCCAGTAAGTACTTCTGTAGGAGGTACTTCTGCATTTCAGCTGCAGCTCTGCACAGTTTGTGTCCTTGGGCTCTCGTGCTAATCTCAAGTTTGTATTTTAAATTGGTTTTTGCTGACCATTCTTCTGTTGTGTTGCAGATGGGCCTATGTCCATGCCAACCGTGCCTATAAGTCGCATGCAGGTTTCCCAAGGTATCTATGTTTTTCCTCTCTAATTGCAATTTGTGAGTTCAAAATGATTGTCAGGGGGGAAAGCTGATCTTCTGTTTTTCTTTTGGAGTTGGGGTGGGGGGAACTAGGAGGTCTCCCTTTTTTCAGCATCATTCTTTGTTGCTGTATGGCAAGAACTGTCCCAGTGTGGTCTTAAGAACTGGCAACATGTACCCAATACCTTGCTAGCGATTGGGAAGTAATTCAGTCCTTTCAAAAAGAGGCGAGCGCAAGCAAGAATACTGTGGATAATCTCATTTAAAACACTGTAACAGCGGTGGGGGAGGGGACGGAGGAGGATGTTGGCATGTTTTCATCAGTTAATTAGCGAAAAATACACCTGTGGCTGGAAACTTAGCACATTAATCCTAGAATCTGTAAAACTAATGATATCCTTTCTTGGTTTCTGATACAAAGTGCATGTAAAAAAGCCTTGTAGCTTGTTCTTAGCACTGATGGCTTGCCGTCACTGATTTAGGCTGCTGTGGGCTCATGGGCGGTTTTTCTGCTGAAAAATAAAACCCCATGACTTTTAAGTGCTTCAGCTTCTGCCAAAAAAGTGTCCCCAGTTATTTTATTTCTTGGTTCAGAGTTAGTAGTAAGTTGAAACTTGTGTTGAAATGTCCTCGAGAAGTCATATCCTTTTAAAATTCATTTCAATAGGAGAAAAGGTTGATAGCAAGTATAGCTCCATAATTATTTATTTACACTTTGTTAGACGCTACACTTGTTAGACAAGTTTGGGGTTTCTTTGCGGGGTTAAATGTTTTGTATAAAAAGCACAACACATGTTTAAGCATATTGCTGGCGATTGTCCTGATTTGAAGCTAGGAGTTGTCTTCATATATACAATATGTATTTTTATCATATTTACTTCAACCGTTTCAGTGAGGCCTAAATAAGACATTGCTGTTTCAAAGCAAATGCCCGATTTTAAGAAACCATCCCAAGGTATTACAAATAGCATCCTGTCTTTGCAGATCATCCACACTCTTCACCTTTGCATTTTTTTTTTTTTTTTTTTTTTTAGAAACCAAAAGTTATATTTCACCCTAACTGGTGGTATTCTAAATACTTCTTCCATCCTGATTTGTCTCTTAAGCCAAGTAATTTGAACAAAGTTAAAAGGAAAAGATGAAGTGTAGGGTAGTCAAACTTTAGTCATAATAAATGCTGATTTTATAGTAGAGTATACATACATAAATTCTGATGACTTGTTCCTAATGACTTGTTTTGGGGGTGCATTTGCAGGAATGAATCAGTTTAACCCCATGTCCATAGGGAATGTACAGATGCCACAAGCACCCATGGGACCCCGTGCAGCTTCTCCAATGAACCATCCTGTACAAATGAACAACATGGGCGCTGTTCCCGCGGTTCGTACTTCTTGTTACCAACTTCTCAAAATTGGTTGATTACATTTAGCAGTGTTAACGCTGTTCTGAAAAGGCCATGTCATAGAGTAGTACTGTAAATAGTAGGATAATTTCATGGAAACGTACCGAGTCTGTCGGGCTTTTATTGAGGCATTTATTTTCAATATTTACGTGTTTTTTTAAAAAAAAAAAACAACAACCCAAAACTTTAGAGAGGTAGATGCTAGAGATGCAATAATCTCCAACAGTCTGTGGAAGAGCATTGTTCTTTCAGAAACTGTGTCTTTGCAGTATATATACCTTCTTCATTCCTGCATGAAAACATGTTTTTATTCTTTAGAAAAACAAAAATATTTTCAGTTTCACTGGATTATCTTCGTTAGCTCAGAGAACAAAATGGAGTTTTAACACTCTTAGTAGAGTTTTGACTGTTACCTGTTTAAAAATAACTTCCTCGTGAATACTGTGGAACAAATGCTAAAGTTATATGCATATGCCCACTTCCATTTGGTTTACTGAAGCCAGTTTTCCTTTTATTTTTAGTCCTATCTTTTGGTCGATTACATTGAGGGTATTTTCCTTTGTCTTGCTACATAATACTAAATGGTAGTCTTTAATTTGGTTGTTAATTTTTTAGATGGCAATGTCTCCTTCCCGAATGCCTCAGCCGCAGAACATGATGGGAGCTCATTCCAACAACATGATGGGTCAGGCTCCTACCCAGAACCAGTTCCTGCCCCAGAATCAGTTTCCAGCATCCAGCGGGGCTATGAATGTGAACAACGTGGGCATGGGTCAATCAACAGCCCAGGCTGGGGTGGCACAAGTAAGATGTATTTTCTAATACTTGAGTTATTTACTCTTAATTATTTTGTTCTAATTAATTTATGTATGTTTGTTTATTTTTATTTATATATCCATTGTTTATTGTAGTCACCAGACTTTGGGGGATCTTGGGTTACATCTGCCTTCTTCATAAGCTCTTATAGAACCTATCTACATATGCTCACTGGGGGGCAACACCCTGTAATTCCTGATTTAAATTCTAAAAAAAATGCATGCTGATGAGATTTTAATGCACGCTGCTGAGATTTTTAGGGGGAACATCAGAAGTTAGTTTATGGGACGTTTATGAGCGTATGCTTTTGTCTTTGTGTGGACTTTAGTACCTAACTTTAAATCAAGAATTACAATAAAGTGGTTGGGGAAGATCTTTTAAAGTTTGTTTTAACCTTTCTACTTCTGAAGAGAAAATTGATTTTTTTTTTTTTTTTTTTTTTCCCCCTGTAACATTTTTCTCTTACAGTAGTGGTCAGTGAAGTAGCGGCTGTGCTTATGATACCACATTACATGCTTTTCCACAGGGAGAGGCTTGTTTTTTAACTCACAGTCCAAGCAATTTAGGTTAGTTGATACCCCCAGAGTTCTCTAGTCCAGCCCCATCCTCAAATGAGAGATAACGTAGATCAGGTTACAAAGGGCTCTGTGGAGTCAGGTTTGGAATGTGTTCAGGATAGAGCATCTACAATGTCTTGGGCCCTGGCTCAGTTGTTTGACCACCTTTGTGGTGAACATTTTTTTCCTAATGCACTCAGTTCAATAAAACTGACTATATACAGGCAATATAGAAGCTGCTTTAAATTTGAAACCTCATCTGCAGGAAACTATTAATTGATTTCGATTTCTAAGAGTAAGAGGTATATCTGAGGATGGAGTATTCTTTTTTTATCACTAGTTATCTGATGCAATCTTTAGTAAAATCTATCATTTAAAAGTCTCTGCACACCCAGAATACTTTATTGTTGCTGCTCTGAAAAACAAATCCACAATTTTCTTAAGCATCTGGAGTAGTCTAATTAGAATTTAAAAAAAAAAAAAAAAAAAAAAAAAAAAAGAAACCAACAACAAAACACAAAAAAACCCTCTTAAGTCTTGCACTGTGCAGTGGAGCAGGCATTAAATGTGTTGAACTGCCTTCTAAAGCAGGGCTGAAGAGTCCTGGCCTAAAATGTGTATTTGCTCGAAACCATTTTGTATGCAAAGTCTGACCTTTGCCCAGCTAATGGCATGATTTAGAGATTGTCTGCCTGTGGGTTTGTGTGTTACTCAAGAGTTCGTGAGGATTCCCCCTCTGTGCCAGTAGAATTAATATAAAAAGAAGCCCATGGCACATCTAGGTCTAGGAGCAAGGTCTTTCACTAAGAGCTGATGGAAAATGATTAGGGAAATCAGAGCATAGTCATTTGCAATAGCAGCATTTGTTTATAGCTGATCTCATGTTTAGACTTGCAGTATCCTGTTAAAGAAGACTTCAGTGCTGTGCTTTAAAGGATAAGTGTGATTCCCAGAGTTTTGGGAGTCACATGTCTGTAAGACAATCTGTCTTTCTAGCAGGGGCAGGTTCCCAGTGCTGCTCTTCCGAACTCCATGAACATGCTAGGACCGCAGAGTGGGCAGTTACCATGTCCACCAGTGACCCAGCCACCTCTACATCAGGCTACACCTCCTGTGTCCACTGCTGCTGGGATGCCACCTATTCAGCACCAAACCCCAACTGGAATGACTCCTCCTCAACCAGCAGCACCCGCTCAGCCTTCGACACCGGTCTCATCTTCAGGACAAACACCAACACCGACACCGGGTTCTGTTCCAAACGCGACACAGACACAAAGCACACCTACGGGGCAAACTGCGGCACAGGCTCAAGTCACACCGCAGCCTCAGACCCCAGTTCAACCCCAGTCTGTGCCAACCCCACAGCCATCTCAGCAACAGCCAACATCTGTGCAGGCACAGCCACCTGGCACTCCAGTAAGTACCAGCTAGTTGCATTTTTCTTGTGTAGTGGCATTCCACAAGAGTTCTCGCTATGTGTAGCACCATGCCATGAATGTATAGATCCCATAGTTGTCAATAGTAGCTTCTACTTTAGACCAAAGGGTTCATTATAGAGATGTGTAAAAATGTGTGTGTTCAGATGTTCTCAGCATTGTTTGAAGGAGGGGGGCGTATTGAACGACTTTGGACTGCTCAAAGTAAAAGTGGCAGTAGTGTACAGAAAGATGAGGCATAACAGGCCTAATACTGTATTTGGCCTTAATCAGAATCGGTCTTTTTTGATCATGAAATTTGCATACGTTTTTTCTTTTAAGCTTTAGTCAGGATGAATGCACATGTCAAGGAATGTACAGTGTTTTACTGGGCAGGTGTTTTCTCTCTAAAAGAAGCCTCTTTGGGGCAGAATTCTTCCTTGGCTTCTCCTCTGTAAAGCAGAGTTATTAAATGTGTTATATCGAAACGTGGCTACAGTGAGCTCCTGTATCCACGTTCTGCACTGTTTTAGAATATCATCTCATGTCTTTTTTGTGCTGTTCATTTTTAGTAAAGGAAAATATTTCTATATATGCAGTGTCTTTCTTTTGTACTGTTTTTACAACAGCTATCCCAGGCAGCAGCTAGTATTGATAACAGGGTCCCCACCCCTGCCTCAGTTGCTAGTGCTGATACGAATTCCCAGCAACTAGGACCAGATGCACCAATGCTAGAAAGCAAATCAGAAGTTAAAACTGAAGAAACTGAGCCAGAGACTAGTGAGACACAAGTGGAAGCTAAGACTGAGGTAAATGAGATTCTATACAGCTTAACTGAAAGCAGTGATAGATATAAAAGCACTTGATGATATGTCTGAATTGGTAAGCTAAGGGGCGAGAGGAGGGTAGTTACTGGAAAGTAACTGTCCTGAGGAAAGCCATGGATGGAGAGTGCTTTGACAATCTCAGACTAATATTTTGATGGCTCAAGTTTGGGTCATAGATGTAACAGTACATCTCGTTGCATCCTTTCTTAAGGTGGAGGAGGATTTACAAGGATCTTCACAAACAAAAGAAGAAACAGATGGAACAGAACTGAAACAGGAGCCAATGGAAATAGAAGAAAAGAAGCCTGAAATAAAAGTAGATGCTAAAGAGGAAGAGGAGAGCGGCACTAATGGAACCACTTCACAATCCACGTCGCCATCTCAGCCCCGCAAAAAAAGTATGTGTATGAAAACTGAGTTTTTCTTGTGTACTGTATTTTACTAGCCTTTGTTTTCGACGATCTCAGTTCCTGCTGGGAGGTCTGTTTTGCACGCGTATGGAGCTCTAGGAGATCCATACTTTGTGTAATTTATTTTTGAAAGTAGCATTCCTTTAATGTGATATGAATCACAGGTGAGAAAAGCATGTCATTGTGGTCGTGATCCCAGCAGTCTTCTCACAGTTTCCAGTTTCTGCCCAGAAGGACCAAGGCAGTAAGGCAGAGATTGCTGGAGAAATTATGTACAGGGAGAGATGTATGTTTATCTTGGCCAGTGCTCTTGCAAGGGAGCTTAGCGTAGGTAGAGTGCTCCCAGTAACCGAGAATATCCATTGCTTTGCTTGTCCGTTAGAGGCTGCGCACACCACCTTCATACTGAGTTTTAGCCTTCACTTCTCTGAGAATCGGGTGCTTGAACTCTTCGCCTGAATCTGTGTTCCTCCGAGGCTGGTCTGCTGCAATAGCTTTAAACTTTGAAGTCCTGTGTAGTTTTCAGTGTAGTGTTCATTTGAAAGCTTTCTCCTCAGAAGTAGTTAGGTCAGTAGTCTCTTAAATTCATCTACAGTGTTAGCATAGATTTAGGTGTGACTCTATCTGTATACTGTATATTTTTCCAAAAGGAAACTTGATGGCATTACAGATCTTGAATGGACTTATATAAATGATTGCATGCCTTGGGTTAGTAAGAAATAAATTAATAAGATTCTTAAACAGGCAAGAAGAAATTACTCCATTTGTAGCGCAGGCTTTGCGGGAGCCTACAAGATAAGGTTTTGGACTCAAAAACCGTCGCTGTTTAGAGATCTCTGTCTCTTAGCATCCTGTCTTTTGAGATGGTGTTTTCTGTGGTTAGTTTTTAGGGTTTGACCAAAAGTAAGCTTTCAACATGCTGCAAATGTCAAAAAAGGGAAACTGATGATCCATTTCATTACTTTTCTTCTTCCCTTGCAAAGGAAACTGCATATAACTACATTAGGAGAACATTATGGGTGCATGCTTTCCAGAATGTGATCAAGAAATCATGAAGTTTCAAAGTTTGTGCATCTTGAATCTTGATCTCTTGTATATGCCTTGGGTTGCATTTAATTACTAAACATAATCTTTTTTATAATAAAACGCTATGAAACACGTTTTCCTGTAGATTGTATTTTCAGTTTGTAGCACAGCGGGCCAGCCAAATGAGAGTGCGCTGCAGAACTAACTGGCAGAGCCTATTTCAAACAAAATGTAACATAGGGAGTGGAAAGCTTATTATCATTTATAAACCAGTTAGATTCCAAGTGGAAAGAATCATTGCTGCTTGTTAGAAGGAGTGCGCTTGCGAGTAAATCGAGGCGAGTGGTTGAAAGAGGGAGATTCTTGCAGAATTAGTCCGTGGAAGAGCTGCGCTGTCGTTCTGCTGATTCAGTCTGGGTTACTACCTATTTCCAATACCTCATTTAGTAACACAATTTTATCTTAGAAATATTGTCACTAAGTAACCATATAGTATAATACATGTGCAGTGCAGCGTGGGCGGGCACAACAGCATATACAATTTTAAATGATGACATTTTCTCACCAAGTAGTTTGTCCAACTTTAATAGAGCGTTTGTGTTAAAATGCTAAATAAACCAAGAGGTATTCAAGAGCAAATACTGTGAAGTGTGCTCAAGGGTTATAGGATATTTTAAAACTACTTATGAGACTCACCTGGAGTTTTTCATGGGTTACAAAAGCATTGGAAACTCTTCTTCCTTCCCATGCAGCCAGATTCCTGAGGTGTACCCTGCAGTAACCTGGGACGTAGCAGATCTGTGCTGCTGCTGCTAAGGGGAAGGCTCGCAGTTGGAAGTGTCATGGACTGTATGCTATACGATAACTTAGAAAGTTGTAGCCTGACACCTTAATGTTTGAAAAGATTCATCTGGACCCTAAAGGAGGGGTTTTGTGGGTACATGTGGCTTATGTTGCGGAGTTGGCATCTCATCTGTTTGTACCACCCATCCAGGTGTACTGAACACCATCAGCCTGGCTGTGCTCACCTCATATAACTAGACTGTAACCCGACTTAAGTGATGGGAAATACTGTACATGCTAGAGAACAGACCAAGAGAATACTGCTGAGATACTGGTCTGCCCGATTCACTTACACCTGAATTTTTGTAGTTTAGCTTTTTTGGAGAACTGTAGACACCCCTTCAGCAAGCTCTTCTTCCTCATCAAGGTTTTGCCGTCATAAATGGGGGCAGCCGAACCCTTCCGAATTCAGGGTTTGGTTTTGTTTTGATTTTTTTTCTGCAAAGTTAACGTAAGCAAGAAAGGAAGGGGTTTGGTTCCTCGCCTCTTCCCTTGCAGTCTTCTCAAAAGAAACAATATAATACTCATTTGAGTAGCTCCCGTCTCCTCTTCTCATTGTAGATGGCTGCCTTAGTTCAAGGTTAGTTTTACTGGTTTCTTCCCTTCTTTTTAAGACATAATAACACAAAACCTGCAAGGGCTTGGTTTTGGCAGGGGTATTCAGGTGTATTGTCCTTATTGTTTTGAAGATGTCTTCGTCTTCCTTTACAAATTTTCTCCTTAGCAATCATAAGCGGAATTTCCTCTGTTTGAAAGAAATAAAAATTTTAAAAGGTAAAAAAGGTAGCATTATACTCTTCTCTGGCAGACAATAATACGTCATCATGATTCAGGCAAGGATCCCATTTTCTACCACCCACGCATCCAAGACAAAATGGGATAACTGGATGCCAGCTCTTTACAAAGATCATCCAGCTACCGGAGGAGAACCAAGAGCATTTAATTGGGGAAAAGGGGGAGAGGGGAGAACAGAAGTTTTCTTGTAAAATCTGTGTATAGGGAGATCGTATGATCAAATGTTCTGTTATTCATCATATTCCTTAGAGGCAGAGCAGGTTTTTTACTGCTAAAGATGAAGGCAACTTTTCTTTATCTTTTTAGGTGAAGTCATAAATCGAAATAATAACTGGATTTTGATTTTTGTTTTTTCAAACTTCAAAATGAAGGAGATTGTAAACTTTACCAGCAAAGATAATTAGGCTTTAAGGAACTTGGCAAAAGTTGTGCTGAATCTCTGTATTTTGGGTTTAAATTAAGATTATAGGGGTCGGTACAGGGAAAAATCTAAAAGCAATGTCAAGCAGGTGGTCAGAATCGATTATTAAAAGGTGCTTTTTGACCTTTAAATTTCATTAAATGAAATAATTCAGATTATCAGGTTATGAACTACCTGAGCCAGAACAAGATGGTTCCAGAAGCAATAGAGAATACTTTTTCTCATGAATGGAATTCAATATTTCCTTCTGTTCTCGAGAATCCCGTAATGTAATTCAGTAGTTGTTTTTAAGTCTTTGAGAGTATATGGTAGGGTTCCTTTCATAGGAAAGTGCCTGCATATATGGTATCAATAAATATAGAAGAGAATTGCCATTTTATCGGGACTGAGATTGTGGCAACAGCTGAAACGATCATCAAGTTGCATTCATTGTTGTAACAACAAACGTAGGCCTCCTTGGCTCATTGTGTTTTTAATCTGATGAGTCTGAGTTCAGCAGCAGCAGCATGAAGATCTTGATGTATCTGTAAGGCAAGCCCTTGCAGAAGCCCTTCTGGCAGCTTGCTTAGTCCTTTGCCATGATTTAGGTGACTTGGGTGGTATCTTGCCTGTTGTGTATGCGAGCAGCAATCCTCTCTCCAGTTAAGAGGCAGCGCACTCAAACGGTCTTACAATTTTCATCCTGACTAACAATTTCCAGGAGCTGCAGCATCTACAAATGGCTAAAAAAATTGAGAACTTAAAAAATTTCTGAAGCATTGAGTAGTGTCAACTTAATTTCTTGGCTTGCTTTATTTTTGTGTGTAATTTCGGTGAGTGTAGTTGAGATGAAAAGACTTCCTGTCAGAAATATCACCCAAATGAAAAAGGGGGGNACAACAAAAAAAAAAAGGGGGGGAAAAAAAAAAAAAAAAAAAAAAAAAAAAAGAACTTTTTAAAAATCATAGATTTTTAACTAGGAGTCCCAAAAAGCAATTTATATCTTACCAAAATACCATTTGAGTGACAGAAGCAATGATCAGCCTCAAAGGGGTCACTGTAGCCCTGTTGATTTAAGTGCTTTCAACAGAAATCCTAATTGTTCCCTTTTATTGGTATCGTTCTCGTTTCAGCCAGGTAGGTAAATATTAGATGCCATCCAGCTTTCCTTAGTTGTCTTTTTTTCTGAATAATAGGCATTCTTCCCTATTTAAAGACTCTGTTCCTAAGGAAATAAATGTAATTACACTGCTGAGATGTTCAAAGAGCTCTCCAAGTTATCATTATTTTTCAGAAAATGCATTGCCTTTCTTGTCCTTGTCATCCACTGTTGCAAGAAACATGGCTGTTGCCATGCCACTGTTGCCAAGTGGTTGTAATGATGCATATAAATCTGGAAGTATTAACACTTTCAAAATCAATTAACAGCCCATCAGACCAGGACTGTTTGTATACTATGGCCAGAAAATTCCTGTGCCAGCTATCAAGACATCTGGTTACTCTCTGTAGAGCTGGCTCTTCGGCCCTGTCCACCATGGTGTTTTTTGCTAGAAGAATCTTGGCTTGGAAATAGCAAACGAGGTTTGAAGGGACGGAGAGGAAAATATGCTTAGTCTCTTCTCTGAAGAGCTAAGGTTCATCCATGTTGAAGCAATTGAATTAATTTGGTTCTGGATAAGTTCTTTGTTTGTTTTTGGGGGTTTGGTTTTGGGTTTTTTTTTGTTTGGTTGGTGTTTTTTTTTTTTTTTTTTTTTTTTTTTTTTTTTTTTTTTTTTTTTTTTTTTTTTTTTTTTTTTTTAAATGCTCTAGAATATGTATCATTCTGGGCTACAGTTGTTCCTGTCTCCTTATTCTGGGAATATCACCTACTGTGATTTTGAGTAAACATAAAGGCTGTACAGTAGCCTCTTGATTGTAAGTTTTGCCTCTGATCAGCTATGCAGATCAGGAAATCCCTCGTAAGATTTTTATGTTAATGTCATTCTTTTCTTTAGGGGAGTCAAGAGGTTAGGAAACCTGGAGGGAAATTTGCTAACCTTTCTGACTTCCATTAACAGTTTTCAAACCTGAGGAGCTGCGCCAGGCTCTCATGCCTACCCTTGAAGCTTTGTACCGGCAGGACCCAGAGTCTCTACCTTTTAGACAGCCTGTGGATCCCCAGCTTTTAGGGATTCCGGTGAGTTGGCATTAAAAAAATACAAAATGTTTTTGTGTTTTGTCTTTGCTCATATAAACATTTCATCTCTTCTGTACAACATAGCGTGTACGGTTGACATCTTAAAAATAAAGGGTTTTGTGTGTGTGTTTGAAGGACTACTTCGACATTGTGAAGAATCCTATGGATCTTTCAACCATTAAACGTAAATTGGATACTGGGCAGTACCAAGAACCCTGGCAATATGTGGACGATGTTTGGCTAATGTTTAACAATGCCTGGCTTTACAATCGCAAGACTTCCAGGGTCTATAAGTTTTGCACTAAACTCGCGGAGGTGTTTGAGCAAGAAATTGATCCTGTTATGCAATCACTTGGCTACTGTTGTGGGCGCAAGGTATGTATTCCAGGGATGGAGCTGTGTTCTTCCAAAGAGCTTAGCTTGTTAATCAGATAAAACATACGCTTTGTATACCCTTTTTAAAAAATTGAAATATTGAATGAAAGGGTTGGTGAAAGTTTAGCTTTATTATAAGCATGCTAAGAGCCATAAAAGGTAGATTGCATCCTTCTTGCTGCTATTCTATTACGATTGTTGTATTGTTCTCTGACGGAGAACAACTTTTTTGGTCATAAGCAATATTAAAGTGCTTTGCTTCTTTCCCATGTCCGTTGCAATAAAGTAGGTGGTTAGAGGGTCAGCTATTTAGCTTATATAGTGAATAATTGTAATTTAATTAGAGAGCTGTGCTAGTATATTTACAATAGCTTGGAAAAGTGCGATAAACATAACAATGTATTATGACATCCATAAGTGTCAGGTTTGCCTAATAGATACTTGATTAACATAAGATTACATTTTAAAGCTTCTTTTCTCACCATTATTTTGCAGTATGAGTTTTCTCCACAGACCTTGTGCTGCTATGGCAAGCAGTTGTGTACTATTCCTCGTGATGCTGCCTACTACAGTTACCAGAATAGGTAAGTCCTTGACTTTCTTGTTTTTTCCTTATTCAGGAAGTGAGATCTTTTGAGTTCTCTGCACATACGGAGGAGGAGGATTATTAACTTTTTTTTTCCTGTGTCAGCTAAGTCAGGAAAAAGTTATTTTTATATCTTTGCATGCTGTCTTTTTGCAGATGACCCTGTAGTTTCCTGTACTGCAACTTGACACACACTGTACTTAAGTGGTTGCTATTAGCTAGGCTGCACCACACACCAGTTAAGTGGAAGTGAAGTTGTCCATCTTTTCCACAACATGAGTAGCAGGGCTTGCTGGAGGGAGAAGGGCAGAACTGCAAAAAGGCACTGAGAAATCATGTTACTTTGTCCTGGGAGAACTGTAAAAATATGCAGGTTTGTTTTCAAATTAGTGTCAGAATTTGCAAAGTAAAGGGTACAGTGATTGATCGCAAGACTTACATTCTCTCTTCCTAGTCAGTTACTTAATTTGACTTAAATCAGCTTTGAATTAGCATTGAAAACTACCCAGAGACTCCATGAGAAGCTATGAAAACAATAGTTTCTATTATTTTTTAATTATTATTAGTATTTGGTGTTTGATTATTAAACAATTGTTATATTATAATACTGATTTTCCATTTAATGCTTAAATCAACAGTGCTGTAATAACAAAGCAAACTTAGAACTTGGCTTTGGTTTTGGTTTCTTAGATATTTCCAACCCCTGCCCCAAAGAAAATGCAAAACATAAATGGGCTAAGACACAAACTTCCTTTTCTCTGTTGAAAATAAAGTTATGAATTGCTTTCCAGAGGCTTGGAAGTCTGTAAGTCTTGCCAACTTTGAAGTGCACAGTGGGCTGTTGTCTAATTGAAGTTACAAACTAATTCAGACAGTCGGTGCTTGCATTTAGTCTCTCTTAGGGCAATCCCTACATCACCAAACATGCTGTAAGATGGTGCAAGACTGTTGTGTACCACCTAGCTGAAGCAGCACAGTGTGGGAGATGAAAACGTGTTGTCTTACATTGTGTGTTGGGTCTTAGGTGGCCTTTGTGGGGCAGATAGTATTGACATGGAGGAATGTAAATTCATGAGCTCTCATAAAAGGTTTTACACAGCCGCTGTGAACTCTGAAAAAAGTCATTCTGAAGAGAAATAAATCAATTAAAATGCATTTAAAGAGATAGTACTTCAGTACTGGAAGTGGGGAAAAAATAACCCTTAAATACCAACTCCGCGTGGTAGAACTTCAAATACTTTTCATATCATGCATCCAGGTAGTACTGTATTGGAAAAGAATAGCAACTTCAAAAATAATTGAAGAAGGGGTTATTTTTCTTTCAGCTGTACCTTTCCTATTTAAGTTACTATTAAATCATTCGGATTACTCAGTGGAAGGCAACGTTGATTGCTAGCAAGAAGTACAGGGTTGATGGGGCAGTGGTCCTCTGGGCTTGGTGATGCAATATTTCAATTTCCTACCTGTTATAAATGTGATAGTCCATTTACATTAAGTTTAGTCTGAAAGGGTAGTGATAAAAGGGAGGTGGTTTGTCTAAGTGTCAGTAGGCCAGTAGCAGAAAAGAAGTAGGTGTAGATTTCTGTTCAACCAGGTGTCTTGAGAAAGGGTTGGGATTTGGGGTGGTTTTCAGGTGTGGGGGGTGAGGTTTTCTATTTCAGGCCAACTAAATTGAGCAATGAATGGGGTTTTGGGTTGGGTTTTTTTGACAAAATATTTCTAAAGATCAATCACAGTATTTTTAAGCGTGCATTTGGACTATCAGATCATAGAAGGCCCTTATTCATCAGCTGTATTGCTCTAAAACAGTCAAATTAACTGTTTCATGTGACAGCAGTCTTCAAATCTTAGATTTTTCTTAACCAAGTAGCAAATTAGTGAAAAACAAATTGTGTCGTTCCAGCAGATGTTTAATTAGTCAAATGTTCTTGACGTTTTCCGTTTACGGAACAGACAAAATGGGATGTACTTAAAGTCCAGCGTATCACATAACTGAATTACAACAGAGAATATTTAGGCACCATTGAATAAATGAACTCTGGCACTACAGTTCAATGATTAAAAGTTAATTATTTGGTATAGAGCTGTTTGGCTTCCATAATAAGGCAGAAGTTTAGGTAAAAGTTAGCGTTCAGAAAATATACTTCATACGAGAATATCCAGTTGAGAAAACTGATTGGTATTTCATATCAGTACTAGCATCCAATTACAAATTTCGAATTTCCTTTGAATGCACTTAATTACAGTTGGAAATTCACCTGTTAATGCAGAGATTGAGCATTTTCTGGACTTTAGTATTGAACCATAATGTTACTCTTTGATAAACGGGAATCAGTCACCTGAACAGTCTGCATTTGAAAAGCTTTTCATTTTTTGTGTGTTGCAATAAGTACATTCTTTGGATTTTCTATGACTGTTATAACCAGAATATTGTATGCTTCCTATGGGTTTTGTCGAATATTTGTAGTGACATGCAAAAGTCAGTGAATTACAAGCAAGTCTCCGTTTCCGAGGGTCCATATTCATAACAAGTTATAGCTGTTGTTTCACCTTGGTTATTTTATGGACAGATGTTCATGATCTTTAGGTGATTCATTTTCACTCTATTTCAATTTTTATTTCCTCATTTTAATATCATGGATTAAGGCTTGACTCTTGCTAGCGTTAGGCTTCGGTTCCACAGCACATGAAATCCTGTGCTCCCCTTCGGATCCGCGGATTGCTGGGGTGCATGCTTAACAGGCTGCCGAACCGAAGGGCTCATACCTGTGAGACTGAGCTTCCCGCAGCCGCAGTGTGAACAGAGGGTGAAATATCTGTGCTGGTGGAGCTAGTTAGATTTCTGCGGTGTAACTTAAATCCCATATTGAAGGCAGCCTCATTGCTCAGTTTCATGAGTGCTTTGAAAGCCCATAAATTATTCCGAAAATGGATCAGAATTAACCTTCTCTGGGATTGTTTAAATGTAGCAAAGTATTAATAGGAGCCTTGACCATGGATTTTTCTGGCTATACACTCCTGTGTTTGGGTCCTCCTGTGTTTCAGTCCTTCCCAGTCTGGCTCATAAAATGAGCATCCTTGTTAGTAAGGAAAATAATTGGTGGGGTGTTTTAATTGAAGAAAAATTAAAAGCAGCACATTATAAGGAAAAAAGGACACGGACAATGTGTAAAAGGATATAAAATTCTGAACACGTTATGTTTGGTTTTTTTTAAAAAAAAATTATTAGACGATACTGTATCAATTTAGGGGTATGGGGCAAGGGGCAAGTGAAGTCAGTGTAAATGAGATGTGCAGCGTCAGTATCTGCTCCTGAAATTCTCTTGTAATATTACTCTGTAATAACCATAATATATTTTATCATTCCCAATAATTACAAATTAGTGGAATGCATTTTTTTTCCTCCCGGCCTTGTTCTGTTGCATTATCAGCTCCAAAAGCCTTGGTTTTCCTTGGGAGGGTGATGTGTTTAATTCTAGTTGAGCTGACCCAGGAGAAGTCACTTGCAGTTTAACTTGTGGTAGGCTGGCAAGCAGCCCTCTGGGCAGGGAGCGTGGCATTTTAGCTCATGTGGTTGCTATCAAAGTTGCAGCTGCCCTGCTGGTAAGATGATTATGTGGATATATCAGTATGGGCTATATTAGCTAGAATAAAATACACCTTTTTCCTCTTTGTGTCAGTCCCACAGTATTCCCCACAGAGGGGAGGATTCAGTGTGCTGCTGCATTTAAGTGGTTCTTGGCTAGCAGAGTAGCTCTTGAAGCCTGAGCCAGCTGGCAGAGTTTGCAGAAGTTTTCAGGCTCTTGTAAATTATGCTATGGTAACATGGACCTGGCTCTAGCCTGGGGAGGACGCAGATCGCTCTGCAGAACGTCTTTCCCCGATCCATCGGGCGCTGCTGAAGGACCCGCTCCCCCTTGCTTGTGCTGTGTTTCACAAGCATTTAGAAAATGTGTAGTGGAGACATGATGGCCAGTGCGTGTCGCAGGAGGAAATTCTGATCCATACATTTCAATAAGTGCCTGTAAATGGCTTTTGTTGTCTCCAGGAAAGCACAGCCTTGGAGATCTGTCACCTGGATTACAGTAGTTTGAGTGTATGAGTATGTATTTGAAGGGGCAAGCTGCCATATTTATTAATCTCCATCCCTTAAGTTGTTGGTTCATTGTGACATTGAGTCTTGTTTGATGCCTTTATACTTACCATTCTTACGGTTCTAGTGTTTGAGTACTAAAACTGCGTTTTACTGTGCTGCCGTTGCTGCTTATACTCTCTCACTCTTGATCCTCCATAAAGCTCCTTTATTTTGATGATCCTTTGTGGCCTTCCTGCATTTTACAGCTGTGGCCTCTCTTTGTTACCTTTGTTCATGTGTGAATTCATATCCTTTCCAAACATTTAGCCTCCTTTTATTTTATGTTTTTTTTTTTTTTTAATGACCCTGACAANCTTAGATTTTTTTTTTTTTTTTTTCAAATGCAGATTGTATTTTCGTAGAGTTGTATTCCAGTTTACTCAGCTTGGTTTGTTAAACTGCAGTATTGGTTTTGCTGAGTATAATTTGGATTGGCTCTTGGTCTGGTGACCAAAAATTGTATCTAGCCTCATACTCAATTTGTAAAGCTTAATTCCACATCTTTAATGTACCTGATAAATATATTGTATGTATGTACAATACTTAATGTTGTTCACATATATACATATATTGTACTTATAGATAAATGGCTGGAAACTCTGACCCATAATTGCATTTCTGTTAAATGTTTGTCTAGAGTATGGATTTGGTTTCATTTATATTAAATAATATTAGCTGAGCAATTGGTCACATTTAATCTTACAGTCAAATAACTTTTGAATTTAATATTTATAAATTTTTTTTCAATACCAAGTGTTTCTGCTTTTGCAGTTTTCACTGACAATCAGTAAATGCTTTCAGCATATTTTCTCATTACTTAAATCTGTAATAAATGTGTTCTTAAAGCTTTTTGACAGGCTATTTTTTTAACCAAAGGAAACTCGATCAGTCGCAAGCCTGGAATCAAAGAGAATTTTTTTCCTAAGTAATGCAAATCAAATCCAAATTCTTAAATTTGAAGTCTACACAAACGTAGCGCTTGGTAGCTACTTCATGAATCCTCCCCAAATTTTGAATTTGACACCCGACGACTTGTTAGTAATGTATAAAATGAGACCGAATGCTAATCTGTGCTTTGCCTTGGCTTTCTGCTCTGTGTTGTCTTGGTGTTTGCGTCTTACCTCTTATGTCTGTGCTGTTTGTTCCCTCCCCTGTTCTCTAATCCTGCCCTCCCCTCCCCTCTGTTCCTCCTCATTGTCCACACTGACCCATCAATCAACCAACAACGCCCCCCCTTTCGTCGTGGTGATCTGCCCTGCTCTGGTTGGTGGCTCCGTGCTTGGGTGGCTGTATGTTGTGCTGGACCAGTTCACCCAAATATGGCCTTCTTGCTGACAGGTATCACTTCTGTGAGAAGTGTTTCACTGAAATCCAGGGGGAGAATGTCACCCTGGGTGATGACCCTTCCCAGCCTCAAACGTAAGTCGCTTCCTTTCTTCTGCATGCCGCCTTTTTAAATAGGAGGGATGATGTCTAGTCCTGATTTGATAGTAAAACCCTGTGGCCGGTGGCGGTGTTTGTGGGGGAATGCCTACTATCTTACTAATAGGAGATTTTTACAGTAACGGATGATTAACAGTTGTTAATGTGTTGGGTCTGTTAGTCTGCCCAACAATGTCGCTTGTGTCCGGTTGCGCTACTCGAGAGCTGCCCGTAGTCTGGTTGCAGGGGGTGGCAGACACTAGATGATGTGGTTGGAGGGGGGGGAATGGAAGCTGTGTCAATAAATGTCACTAATCCATTACCTTTTCAAATGAAAGATTTCGGCTAGTCCTGATGTCTCACCTTTTGAAGTACAGCTTTTGTTTATGAAACCAATGGCTTGTCTTTAACCTGACGAGAAAATAAGATGCTCTAAGATTTGAGGAATACAAGCTGTTTTGGAAGGTGGCTGCTTTACTGACAATAGCTTCCCTTGTTCTTTATGATTTGAAATTCATGTGTATATTTGGGTATCTCTTATTTTGCTTTTAATTTACACAGAAAGTGAAATGGGGAAAATATTTTCTGTAGCTTAAAATAAAATTAACTGAATTGCTTTCTCTGAATAGAAAATAAATACTGATATGCTTTCTTCTGACTTGAGGTTTGCTCATTGCTGCAATTCAGAAAAGCATGATATTGTCTCAGCCTCTGATATAAAGGTACTACTGAGTTTTCATATTAACTCTTTGTCTCTAGAACCATCTCTAAGGATCAGTTTGAAAAGAAGAAAAATGATACGCTAGATCCAGAGCCGTAAGTACCAGGCCATTGTTTTTCTTAAGATAATCTCACCACTTTCACTGTCCTTTAGCCAGCACTTCAGAAATTAGGCAGTGAATAAAGAAGTCTTCCTTTTTCCCCCATCTCTGCCCAAACAGGCGCAGAATCTTTCTCTAGAGTTTGTAGCACAACATAACGAACTTGATGTCTACCGTTCGATACCCAAGCGGAAAATAGCCTGTTTTAATGGCAGTTTCTAGTTCTGTTTATTTGGGTAATCCCTAAGGTGTGTTCTGCAAGGCACTGCACAACTGTCTGAAAACAGCCCTCCATCATACAGAACCTTTCACACCGAGCCCCGAGTACCTATGGGGGACCTCTGCATTTTCCTCTTCTGGTTTAGCTAGACTTCTAAAACATGTTGTTCTCTTCACCTGAGTGCTTAGCCCACTAAAAGAGCCATCCTCCTTGCATTTATTACCCTCAGGAAGTTCGGTAAAAGCCAAATTGAACATTTCTTTAGTAGCACTGTGCTACTTTTCCTACTGTCCTTAACTAGCTGAAACGAGATTTTTATCTTACTGCTACCTTGTTCTCTGGCAGTTTGATACGTAATACATTTTGATTCCTTTTCTCATATTTGCAAATACTAAATAGAGCCCCTCCCCCAGACCTTTAAAGAGAGACTGCTGAGATATACCCCAGTGCATTTGGCTTCATAACCAATGTTGTAGTCTTGAGTGGGAAAACTTCTAACAGTTTTCCCATCCAAAAAAAGAATTTTTATATATAATTTTGACCAAAAAAAAAACCAACCCAAAAAACACTACAGCAGACCCATGCAGGTGAAGACAAGCTAATACGTGTTTTCTTGGCACAGTGATTCCTGAATTACTAGTTTTTACATTTACAGTAAGTTGAGCAACCATTTAGGCAGCTTGTGGTTGTTGCAACAAGTGAAAATTAAATCTGTGGAGGTATTGTTGAACAGAATTCTTTGAAGCTGGGAAAACTCAGAACTCTGCTTAGAAAAGGATCCAGAAAAAGTCGTGCATGAAAGCCCATTTCACATTTTTAAACTAGTACATTTTAATATATATATATATTTACTATAGATATATGTTATTTTCAAATGAGATTGGCAGATGTATATCTGAAGCTACTCTAATGAGTATTTTTTTTTTAACTGACACATAAATTGGGCCTGCTGAAGTTGATTGTTCTTAGCAGAGGGTTGAAAAGTCCTTCTTTCTTGCTGAATTCAGGAAAATTACCTGCCTAACAACAAAAGTGATTGGCTGCTGTTTTTTCTTCTTAGGTTTGTTGACTGCAAAGAGTGTGGTCGGAAGATGCACCAGATTTGTGTATTACATTATGATATTATTTGGCCTTCAGGGTAAGATGTTTGTTAGGTTTTTTACCCCTTGTACAGTCAGACCAATGTAGTTTGTTTAATTAAGAATTTCTGCCTTTGCTCTTTAATATGTGGTCACTGCCTTTTAAGAACTCAGTACAAAAGGACAAAGCATTTCTGAAAAAAATACTTTTTTTGGTGTTTGGGGTCTCATTTCAGTATATTCAGATGAAAATGTGCATGAAACCAACTTGTTCATATACGCAGATTTCTGTGGTTTCTTTCCAACTGCTAAACCATGGAAGTTGGTTGGAGGTAGGTTTGTACACTGCAGAACACAAATGCAGGTGTAACTGCTTGGCAGAATTAAACCAGCTTATAAAGTCCCTCAAAAATGGAGAGACACAAGCTGTTCAAATCTCAAAAAGAGAAAAATATATTGTACTCTGACATTTAAATTATGGGTTCAAACATTGGGTTTAAGCTAGCCAATAATGGGTTTATGCTAAGCTTTTGGCCAATTTTTTTTTCTCAATAGGTTTGTCTGTGATAATTGTCTGAAGAAAACTGGTAGAACACGCAAAGAAAACAAATTCAGTGCTAAAAGTGAGTTTGATATTTCTATCTTCAACTTTCATCTTCTCCTTGCCACCCCTAAATCGCTTTTTGATTGAGACTTTCTTTTGTCATGATAGACAGTACAGGAACATTTGCAAAATGGGAAGTAGCGTAGCCCAAGGCTTTAGTAGCTGTCAGAATTTTAATAAACCTTTTAAAGACCTGCTCTTTATGTGTTTGTGGTCGGTCTTAATGCTGCTTGAGGTATTTGGCATCTATGTCCTTATTTTTCTAAGATTCAAAAAAAAAAAAAAGAGGGGCGAGGGGGAGACAGATCAGGAGAAACATAAGGCTGCATGCACTTTACTGGCTATATTTAGACATGTTTCCATGTAGCGTTGAAATTGTAGTAAATTACTGCCACCTCTGTGCCCTTCAAATAACATGTAGTAACAAGTTGTACTCCATTTCAGGTGTACTGTGGTAGTGCCAAGTACTAATGTATTTTAAAGAGCTTTTCTTGCTGCTAGCGTGGACTGTGGTGTAAGAACTGTCCACTGGAATAAGTAATCAATTGTACTACGTGTCTAGCTTTCCTTGGAAGTAACCATTGTCATAATCTTGTTGAAATATGCGCTAAAGAGAGTGCCAAAAGCTGCCAGGTCAAGTTGTCTCAGTCTCCTTAGTAATCCTTACACAGGTGTTCTTTGCATGCATTTAATATCAGAGAACATAAGTTGGTGACTTTTACTCATACACATTTTGGGGAGGGGGAAGAGTAGGGGCTAGCATTGGAAATGCAGCGTCAGTGGCCTAGAGTAGAAAAATAAAGTGAGTGTAGAAACCAAGAGGGTGATTCAGACACTCGAACGACTAGAACTTGCAGGTACACTTGATTCCTCCCTTGTTCTTTGGTCCTTGGAAGTTCTGGGCATTACCTTGTCAACCTGTGACTTTGCAAGCCTGAATCTTCCAAATTGTAATAAAGGTGTGGTTTTGCATTAAATGTAACTTCTTGATAACTTCATGTGTGGTTGATTGCATAATAAGAGATTTGAAGGGGGATAATTTGGAGATGATAATGCTGTATGAGACGTATTAGGTTACAGTAACCAAAGCGGTCTCCGGAGTAACCTGATGCATGCAAGATAGTATTGTTAAAAAGATTTAAATTAGTCTCATTAAAGACAGATTAAAATTGTAAGAGAACATTAACAAAATGATGAAATAAAAATGTAGTTTTAGATAACCATTTTAAATAGATGTCTCTTCTATTATGTGCTGCCTTTACAGCATATATTGATGTAAATTGTCTTAAATAAGTATGCGATTCCTTGGATGTCTGCAGTTGTTCTGTGACGTTGCTTAAAGTTTGAGTAACCAGCATTTAGTTTAAGGTAACCATTCTGTTCTTTGTGGATCTGGACAGGGAAATAATGGTGCTTTTTTCCTTTCCATTGATCTCCTTTTCCTTCTCCTTTCCCTGCTGTTTGGCTATCTTGTTTTCTTTTTCCCGTGATGATCTGAGTCAAACATGAGCAATGAAAGTTTGAAGCATTAATGTGTTTCCTCTCCTGTCCCCCTCCCTCCCCATACAAACCTTTGCTTACTGAATTGCCATCAATATTTCCACATTCTCTCAAGCATGCTGGCACAACTGCTAATAATCAAGATAGCATGTCCCTCAGCTGCAAGCTATTGCTCAGCCGTTATGGTAACATTCATGTTCCTAATGTATATTAAATAAAATTGGTTATCTTAACCACATCGCAAGTAAGTTGCATAAAGCTGACTGATAGCAGGCCAAATGGAACCTATAAACCACTGTGCAGCTGGATTATGCTGTGAAATTCTTAACTTTTGAAGTATTTTCCTTACTAAGAAAATCTACAAATATTACTTAACCAGTAGCTAATGCAGAGACGTTCAAAGACAAAAGATATCCTGACAAGTAAGTCACCCAAAGTAGTTTCCTGACAAAAAGTCACAGTGAGCCAGAAGTCTGACTTTCTTCCTATCTGTCCGATTACTCATCCAGTAACAAATGTCTGGCCATTGCTACTGCAACAAAGCTTCTGTACTAAGCGGCCCAAAAGCCTTCTATGTTGTTACTGATTTGGATGCCTCTTTTCAAGTTTGCACGGCAGTTTTCATTGAGACCTGAGCTTTTATTGGAAGTATGTATGTTGGAGGTGTCCAAGAACCAAAATCCGGTTGCTTTCTAAAAGAATTTGCACGTCCTAATATATCAAAATATGCGGCTTTTAGATCTTTTCCTTACGGTGCACGTAATCTTAATGCTGCCTATTTCTTTTATCTTCTTATCTGGTCCTTTTTTTGTTTTGTTTTTCAAGTCCTAATGCATTGCAGCATAAGGAAGGAAGCAGATATCCTTTGGTTGCTTAGCATTGGAAAGATGATAAAATGAAAACACAACAAGACAGTAGAGTTAACTAAAATGGCTTTCTAAAAATGTACCAACTCATTAGCTGAAATGGAGCCGTTTCTGGGTTTTTTTCTGTTTGTCTTCGGAGAAATCAACAAAACTAAACAATTTCTTCAGAAAATATTTGTGTATTTTCTTGAAAATTCTTTGAATTTCCTTTAAAATCAACCCCTTCTATTATATATGGAAAGCCCAATATATCGTATTGGGCTGGGAAACACTGGAAAAGGTCAGTGTATTGGAATTGCTAAAGGGCATAGTGTATTTTTACTTTAACCTACCTTTAAATTAATTATTGGCTCCCAGGTAAATGATATTTAGACTGTTATTCTGCTGGTTATAACCACAGAATCTCACTGGACAAGGGGACAGACTGAAAGATGTAAAATAAGATTGCTGCGTTTGGCAATTTCTATAAACTGATTGTACAATAAAATTTTTAAGTATATAAATCCCTTAGAAAGTGAGATCTTCCTTTGAGTATATGTGGCTTTTTTCCCCAGTATGGAGCCTAAAATAATTTTTAGCATAGGTATTTCACTGCAGCTTTCTGTATGCAAGCTCAGTAGTCAGGAAGAGGAACCAACAGCCTTGTGTCAGTAGCCAAATAACAACTGAAAGATGAAGCAATGGAGAGCTGAAAATTAAATGCCTTTTAGTAAAACATCTGTAAATTGCACCATCACTTTGGAAGAGATAGCAGATTGACCATAAAAATGAAGTAGAAATACAAGTTGGCAAAATAAGTACAGTAGGATAAGAGAAATAGTCCTAAATCTTCAAGTCAAAACAGCGTGCTACTTCTGTTTTCTTAATTTAAACCAAAATCTTCATCTTAATTTCTGTAATTTGTTGTGGGTTTATTTGAAAACCATCACATCCTGTAATACTACAAAAACAGCTATCCCCACAAAAGCTAATTGTAAATGTAAAGACCAAGAGAGGGGAGCTGGACAATATGTGGACTTGAACTTTTACAGACCTCTATCGCTGTGCAAGAACTATTTACGCTTTATGTGCAGATTACTGTAACTGTTCAACCTAAAAGCTCTCTTGAAAAGAAAAGAAAAGAAAAAGCAATGAAATCTCCATTGAAGTCAAAAGGCTTTTCATTTCTGTTGATTTGCTTTGCTTTGCTTGAAAAGGTGTGGCATTGAGCCAGATCTATAAAGTGATGTAATCTCTGTCAAACAGCCAGATAGTGTTTTTGTTAGGAGAAAACATTTGCAGTGTTCATAAAATAAGCCTGCAAATTTAAAAATGCTATGTAAAGCCTTCTTTGTTAGTTCACTTTTACTAAGTAATTTTCCCACTATAGTGGTTTTAGCTTCCACATTAGGGTATGAACACTTAAGGCTTGGGTAAAAACATGGATGGTTTTGCTTTTTAAATTTTGGCTGCATAAATAAAAACATCAAATTTTCACATGGAGGTAAAACAAAGGGGAAAAAGCCAAACAGAGAAGCAAGCCGAAAGACCTTACAAGGATGGTAACACCCTGAACTTACAGTGATTTCCCCAGTATTAATGTTTCCGTTGTCATGTTCTCCCCCTTCATTTCTAGGGCTACAGACTACGCGTTTAGGAAACCATTTGGAAGATAGAGTAAACAAATTTTTGCGGCGACAGAATCACCCTGAAGCTGGAGAGGTCTTTGTCAGAGTAGTAGCAAGTTCAGATAAGACAGTAGAAGTTAAACCAGGAATGAAATCCAGGTTAGTTCTATTACTTACAATAAAGGTAATCTTGATTTTTTTTTTTTTTTTTAATTTTGAAGTTCCCCTGCATAAATATTGCAAAACTGTGCCAATTTGCACCTTAATCCCTTTGCACATTTTTGAAACTTAGGCATGAGTAAGATTATGAAAGGTTAAAAAAAGCAGTATGCAGTAAATGAACTCAGAGGAGGTGACAATTGTATTTTGACTGTTTGGGGTGGGGGAGGTAGCGGGACATCCTGGTTTTGGTTATAATGCTATGACTTCGTCTTACTAAATCTTGAGGGAGAGTCTGACCACATTTTGGTTAGTGTTACAGAATTCATAGTTTAGTTTGGAACAGTTGCTGAGATTCTGTTCCTTCATTTTGTTGTGTTTTTATAAATACTTTAGCTTTCAGAAGTTATTATTAATTTGCTTCCTCATAAATGAAAAGTTCAAAAGGTTTATTCTATGAAGTATTTTGGTTTTAATTCATAAAGACAGTGTTTACGTGACAGCACTTCATCGTAATGCATCAGGTTTTCTACTCTGCAACATATTTAAAGGCTTGCAGTTTCTGAGGATGCTCTTGTACTCAATGCTTGCCTGCTCAGTCGTACGTTAACTATATGGAAACTGTCTTTCCATGAGTTTTACAGTAACAGACCTTGCATTGACAGGACTCCCTGTTTTAATACAGCTCTGATCTGACCCTATTTAACATCTGCATAAATGTTTCTGATAAGTTAAAAATAAGGTTAAAAAGAATTTCCTCATTCTAGCAGGACACTGGTTTAATAATTGGCTTTTTGTTTTTGGTTTTTTCCTTTCCCTGTTCCTTCCTACCACCCGTTCCTTCAGATTTGTGGATTCTGGTGAGATGTCAGAATCTTTCCCTTACCGTACCAAAGCTCTGTTTGCATTTGAGGAGATAGACGGAGTAGATGTGTGCTTCTTTGGCATGCATGTACAGGAGTATGGCTCGGATTGCCCCCCTCCAAATACAAGGTACTCTTTCATTTCTATACCAGTGGTGCATGCACAGAGAACATCTTGGTACATTCACTGGACAATTACTCTCAAATACAGAAGATTGGGAGATGTGTTTCAGTTCTGTGGCACAAATAAGTCCTACTGTATGACTGCAGATGACTTTGAAGGGGAAAACAAATATCACAACAAAAGTGTTACATTTTTTTGTATTCTGTATTTAATTTTGCTTCTCAATGTATATTCTTGCTGTCTAAAAAAATGGTACCCATCTTCTGGGAACTGTTTATAACATGTTAAGGTGCTTAAATATGCATGAAAATAATGTCATCATTAATTTTTCTTTGTTCAGTATGGCTGTATATGTATCTAGTAGAAAAGTCAGTTTTCAGTAGGCAAAACAGACATTCAGCCATCCATGATTTTGTATCATTCTTCTCTCATTACTATAGGCGTGTGTACATATCGTATCTAGATAGTATTCATTTCTTCCGCCCCCGTTGTCTCCGAACTGCAGTTTATCATGAAATCCTCATTGGATATTTGGAGTATGTGAAGAAACTTGGGTAAGTGAGATCTTTGTGAAGAGAGAAATCTTTTTTTCCTTAGCTTTTTTTTTTTTTTTTTAATCCAGGATGCCAAGTAGCTTTTCACTTGGGATAGTCTCTCTTTCCTTCTTCCCTCTCTGAGATATGTGGCACACATGCCTCTTCTGCAGTGGAGAGAGAAATTTGGATTTTATCACTAAGGTGGTTTTTCTGTTGGTAGGATTCTTAAACTGACAGCATATCATTCTTTTTATCAGAGGTTCACCTGATGTTTGAGCTTCATTATTATATTCCAGACCTTTTCTCATATCTTGTATAAATAGAGGTTATTGCCTCAGCATCTTTGTTACAAAGGAAAAAAAAAAAAAAAAAAAAAAAAACCGCCAGAGGTCTGAATTTATATCTCAGTTTGAGTTAATTTTAAGATGGTAGTCAAAATGGTTAAGATCTTTTTTCTTGTGTGTGAAATGCAGGTATGTGACGGGACACATCTGGGCCTGTCCCCCAAGTGAAGGAGATGACTATATTTTTCATTGCCATCCGCCTGATCAGAAAATACCCAAACCCAAACGTTTGCAGGAATGGTATAAGAAGATGCTGGATAAGGCATTTGCTGAGAGAATCATTCATGACTACAAGGTTTGCTACCGTTTACTTCCTGAATTAATTTTTATGGACTTTTCGTCTGAAGGTAGCTAATGCTGTTTTATAACACATGAAACTGTGGTAGTGTTGTACAACGGGTTTTATTCTCAGCTAGTGTCTTCATTTACTTAGATTTTCTGAAGGTTCTGCCTTTCAGACTGAAAATTCCTTAGGTTTGGTTTCTGCATTGAGAGAAGTGTGCAAGAGCCTGCCTTAGCCTACTTGTCTTTCACTGCAATCTTCTAGGCAAGGAAGTACGTAGCTTGTTAAGGTTTATAGAAGTTGTTTGCTTCTGGTGATTCTGGAGGATCAGGTGGAATACTGGACCCCAGTAGTGTGAAATCAAAAAAAAAAACTGCGTACAAAACAGCTTCTTCACTTGAAGAGAAAAAGGATTATTTTCATAATTGGAGAATATCACACATGTACCCAAGGAAATAAGTTAAAGATGGCAAAGGTAGCATTTGCTACTCCTTACATGCTAAAATTTACAAGAATTTCTTAATGGTAGTGACAGTGCTGGAAAAAAAATTGATGTTTTGATTGCAAGTCGCAGTTACTAAATGTGTGGAACAGAACAGTGTATAGCAAGCCTTGTCATCTGATCCGGCGTAGCAAAGAGCTAGAAAATCTGTGTCTCTCCTAATAAGGTGGTCTTGAAATGAATCCGAAGAAGAAAATTGGCTAGTCTTGTATGTCCTTGTTAAACGCAATGCACTTAAAAAAAAAAACACCTCCAGAACAACTGTATAAAGTACCTGTTCCTTTTCAGAATACCTGGTCCTGTCAGTGGTCCCCAGTCTTTCTGGCCGGATGGTCCACAGAGCTTCAGCCCACGGTCAGCAAAGGACACAGGCCGCGCCCAGCCCCCCTACCACAACCAGACTTTAATATTCCTGTGTGTAATAGTTGGCCGGTGCATTCAGCGATTCCTCCTGGAGTTATCAGGCTTAATTGCACATACGATGCACAGCCCACACACATGCATTGAAGTGCTTACGCGCTTTCAAATTTGTAAGGGAAGGGGCTGTATGAGACGCACTTGCTGTCACTAGAACAGTTCCTGCTCTTGTCCAGGAGCAGTGTAGGAAAAGCTAAGTGGAGTAGGTTTCATTTTTAATCGGTGTAGTTACCAGGGAGGGGTTTGTTATGTTTTCCAGGGGTATCTTAGTCTCTCCCATCATGTCAGGAGCATGAACCGATTGCATGATGGAGGTTCAGGAGAACCTCAGCAGCTGTCTTTCTAAGATGAAACAGGGAGTGGGCTGTTATCAGTATTGCCAGGCCAGTTCTTTGAGCTGCACCCAGAAAAGGAGGCCTGCCGGGAGTGGGCCATGGGCTGTAAGTGAGGCACAGCTGTTCAGCGTAGCTCTGGATCATCTCTGGTTCTCGTCTCTATCCTAAGTGGTCTTCACTTATTTATTCTTGGTATTGTGTGATAACGCTTAACAGGACATCTTCAAACAAGCAACTGAGGACAGGCTGACAAGTGCCAAGGAGCTGCCTTACTTTGAAGGTGATTTCTGGCCCAATGTGCTGGAAGAAAGCATTAAGGAGTTGGAGCAGGAGGAGGAGGAAAGGAAAAAGGAAGAAAGCACTGCAGCTAGTGAAACAACAGAGGTGAGTTAACTTTATATGCTATATTTGCTTCTGGCTCACAAAGCTGACAATTAACACTCTAATAAATTAGAGAGTTCACATCCAGTAAACTAGAAAAGAAGGTTATTCACATCAGATGTTAAATCAGGGTTCCCTTTAACTGCATTTCTGGTTTTCTTCTTGGATAACAAATATACTGATGGCGTGGTTTTTGGTTGTGGTTTGTTTTGTTTTGTTTTGTTTTTAACATAATCAGAAAAAAAATATGTCAGTTCAGCATCTCTGTTCTCAGAGAATGTGTTAAGCTACTCTGGATTGCGTCATGACTGTTACATTTGCTTGCAGTCATTTGGCTAAGCTTCTGGTTCACACCTTTGCAAATCACTTTTAGTATTTGTATTTTGAAAGATGCTGTATTTTTCAAAGCTGAATTAAATTTTGCTGTTATTTAAGCAAAGGTACTTGTAGTCATTTGCAACAGTAGGGAGCTGAAATTTAAAAGTATTTATTGCAAGCTTTGCATTGGTGTGAAACGTTCATCCTGATGGTGGTGTTCCTTCACCAGCATTCTCTCTTTGTATATTTAAAAAAAAAAAAAAAAAAAAAAAAAAATCAAACCAACAACTTACTTTCTCAGGGTCCTAGCCAGAATTTCATTATTCATTTTTATTTCTATCTTGAGTGAATCTGTATCCAAATGGTCTTAGCAGCTTTATACTGTCCCTTTTACTTGTTATTTGCAGCAAGGTGTTTTGAAAACAAATAGAGTAGGAAATCTGAAGTCTAGCAGATTGAGGTGTAACCAAAAACTTCTAACTGGGAAGGGACTGCATTCAGCTTAGATGCCATGACAATTTGCATATAGTATGTATTAAGTGTGATTGATGTGGAGTGATAGACCTTAATCCATCAATTTCATTATGTCAGAAAGTTCCTTCTATTAAACCTTAGCAGCTCCTTCAAAGCTAATATAGTTTGTTGCTATGTTTTTTATGGCACTATAAAGTTAATAGTTTTCATCTTGGTCCTTCTGAATGTAACTTTTAATATTGAAATACTTCAACAAACATAGCAGTATAAAAGTAACTGAAAGACAAGGCTTGGAATTTAAGTTGCAGTCCTCTTTTGCTAACAGTATTGCTTTCAATAAATCATAGCATGCCCTTCCAGTGCAAATGCCAGTGTAAACCTCTACACCTAAGAGGCGAGAAAAGGTGTTTTAAAAAGCCCAGAACAGCTACCTGTGAAACTCATACAAGTTGTCTGCCTGAAATGGGAAGATGCAGCCTTGGCTGTTAACATCCCTATGTTCCCACGTAATGCCACTGGTGCTGCTTGGGGTAGTGGGGGAACAAAATCTGCGTCCATGTTGCAGAAGACGTCATCCAAGAATGCAACAAAAAAAACGTAACAGTGTGGTCTTTGCCACTTGGCTCAGAAAAAACATTGACATTAAAAGCATGAGGACTTCTCCGGTGCAGTCACCTAAACTTGTGTCACTTTATGGAGGAAGCTGTGCCCAGCCATGGGGATCTGCACGTGTAGAAGCACTTGATGGATCTTTGCAGTTTGCCTTGTATTGGCATGGTATACAGGATGTGTCTTATCTTTTCTTAAATTCTTAGTCCTAAACTTTGTATACGTGGAGAGAGAGCTTCTCAAAAGTTAACATGTGCTGGGAGTATCAGTTAGAGAGAGTCCAAAGAGGTGGTGAATATTCAGAAGTTCTTGAAAAAGGTTCTGAAGGGACAAGGCTTACTGAGTAACCGTGCCGTTGGCATCTCTGGCAAACCTGGCTGAATATGTTAAATGCTATCAAAATGAAGTAGTACAAAAACAATCTTACAACTTCTTAAAACATTTTGGAATAGCTTTGTACAATTGACCAAATATAAACTTGTTAAAGGTGGAGTAGAAAGAAAACTTAGAATTGTACTGTCAGCTAAGTTTCAATCTATTCTTACTTTCGGTGTTTAAATTTTAAAATCTATGTTGAAGCTGTAGAATGCATAGGCGAAGGAGGACATGCCCTAATTCCATCAGGGGGGTAGAAAATTTTGGGGAAAAGAAGTCAAGATGGGAACATATAAAATAGCTCATTTCTGAATACCTTCAAATCACTTAGAGCTCTGTCTGGTTTCCCATAAAATAGTATAATTTTAATTTCCAAACAGGTTTGGTCAAAAAGTCAATAAAATTAGTTACAGAAAAACCAAGATTGGACAGGGAATTTCTATCTAAGCCTAATTAATGGAATGGAAGGAGACTCTGTGTGTGTGTGTGTGTGTGTATATATATATATATATAAAAAATTGCTTTCTTCAGTGGGAATATTTTTGTTTTCTTTGAATAAATATGCTTGCGGATAAACCCTGTGTTTGCTTGTACATAGTGTTCATGAAACTTTCTTGCAGGTGTGTGTGTATATATATATACATATATATATATATATGAGTATTTCAGTAGCTTATTCTTAATACTATGATAACCAACATTCTAGCAGTTAGAGTGGATTCTAGCAATTAGAGCAGATTTTTACTGAGTGGTGACCTCCCTGCTGAGGGCTTGGGTTTTTATTTTTCAAGGACATGAGAAGTCTAAAAGTTATTTCTGTTTTCACAGGTCATCTAAATAGCATCATCTGCTATTTTTTACTCTCTTTACTTACATCTAGTATTCAGTATATGGTCACTGTGGTCTATGTTGTTGTAACTTAGACACAAGTGAAGGTTTTGGGAGTTGCATATGCAGCAGTAAGTCTTCAGGATGGACAATAATGTATTTTGCTAGTTTCAAATCCTGCATGTTCTTATTTGTGTGCTAGCCCTAAATTTGTTCAATAAAAACAAACCAATTAGCTCAAAGCTCAAGCAAGTATGTGAAACCCCAAATGCACAACAAAGCAAAATACTGCACTTTTGGCATTTTTTTTAAAGTCCATTTTATTTGTAACTCATTTTGTCATTGACTGTATATAAGATCTGTGTAAAGCAAGCAGTGGGAGCTGAAGTACGGTGTTTGAGAAGGGAAAAAAAAAAAAGTGTAAGATGGAAATTATTTAATGTACATGCATGCTTTAAAAATCTGTTTTTAAACAGGATTTGAATTTGTTTGCCTATCAGTTTGGCTTTTGATTCCTGGCCCCCCCCCCCTCCCCCCCAAGACAGGATATATTCAACTCAGTATGGCTGATTTGCAGCATTGGAACAAAGTTATATTATTGACAGCAGAAGTTTTTCACTTTCAGCTACAGTGAACGGGAGAGAGCTCTATAAAGGGTAACATCTTTCCTGTGCATTTATTGCAGGGAAGCCAGGGTGACAGCAAAAACGCCAAGAAAAAGAACAACAAAAAAACCAACAAGAATAAGAGTAGCATCAGCAGAGCTAACAAGAAGAAACCCAGTATGCCAAATGTGTCCAATGATCTGTCTCAGAAGTTGTATGCCACTATGGAGAAGCATAAAGAGGTACTGTCAAAATAAGCTGCGTAAAGAGAAGATTTTATGCCTGTAAATCCAGGCATGATGATAGTCAGAACTGAAAAATCAGGAGGAGTAAAGCTTGTGATTGCGCTAGAACTTTTCTGTTGTGTAACAACACACTGGAAGAGATTAGCCTAAACTAAGTTAATTAGATAACACTTGTAGCACACCATTACTGCAACAGAACTTGAGCTTTTTCCTGCAAGATTATCTAACCTCATTGATTTATTTTTTTATCCCCCCCCATTTATCTGCAGGTCTTTTTTGTGATTCATTTACATGCTGGGCCTGTAATTAATACTCTGCCTCCCATTGTGGACCCTGATCCATTACTTAGCTGCGATTTGATGGATGGGCGAGATGCCTTCCTCACCTTAGCCAGAGATAAGCACTGGGAGTTCTCCTCACTACGCCGATCCAAGTGGTCCACGCTCTGCATGCTGGTAGAACTACATACTCAAGGACAGGATCGCTTTGTCTATACGTGCAATGAGTGCAAACATCATGTGGAAACAAGGTGGCATTGCACTGTCTGTGAGGTAGGTGTATATCGCCAGAGACACTTCTGCTCTCTTCTGCCCTAGAGCCAAGCCTGACTTTTTCTTTTTTTTTTTTTTTTTTTTTTTTATATTGCCCAAAGTTCCTCCAAATTAAGCCTATCCTGATAAAAGGGCTGCTAAGCCTTAAGGGAAGGTGGCTACCACAGTGGGGTACCCCTTCTTCTAGAATAAGGGCCTTTAGTTTCTTGACATGGAAAACACCAGTAGTCTGGAATGGCTGCTGCTGCATCATTTATTCCACTATGACTCCTCTGCATAGACTAGTTTTTAACTTAATTTTAAAGAACTTTAGGACTGGGTGGTAGGGTTTGACTGCATCAGACTAGCCCAAATCTGCAGGGCAATAGCTCATCCACATTAAATGGATGTCCACAAGAGAAGTTAGCGTACCTTCCTGCAAGGTAGCTTTCGTTCCACTTTGTACGTGGTACTTTGTGTTGCAAGGAGCGCAGCCGGGTGCGTGTCTGGGCTGCCGCAAAGCTGTGTGAGGAGGCTGCCACAGCTCTTCATCATTGTCTCTTCGTCCCAGCATTAGAGGTTGCCTTCCCTTCACGTCAGCCCAAATAATTGCTTCCTAACCTGGCTCAATGCTTTTAATGACTAGTCCTTTTACAGCATAGATCACTTCCACTGAACTACGTTAGAGAGCAATTATGCATGGAGCTATACTGGTGGACTTGAGGAGAAGGTAGCCTCTACAGGGCTTGTGATGACCTCTGGCTGTAGCTGAACAAAAAAAATATTTGAGTAAGTGCAGCCTAGTTTTTCCACTGCAAGTTATTGGCAGGTTTGTGGTGGAAGAGTCTTAATCCCTCTGAGGAAAGCATTGAACAGGGCTTCTTGAGGCAAGACTGCAGGAAATGGATCATACACACTAGGGGAATTAAGTGGTGGAAGGAGGTATGGCCTTTAGGTTTCTTCTGGGTACTTCTGTATAAGGGAGTGTCCTTCCTCCAGTAAAAAAAGGACAGGGCCCTGAAAATGTGGGGGTTTGAGCAGGTTTTCAGATCAGTGTCTGTCTTGGCATGAAACGTGCACTTGATTTGAGGGTCATCTTAGAGATTAAAAAGATACATATTTCAGGGTAGTAATTATTAGTCAGTAACTACACTAAGAATAGCTAAATGGAGAGGCAAACCCTATTTTTTAGGCAGTGACAGTTGGTTTGTCTTTACTAGTTGGAGGTTTTGGCCCTCCTTACGTAGGTACCCCAGTAGACATCACAGAAAAGTAAACAGTTCCTGTCATCAAAAGGGAAAAACAAAAAAACCCCAAATCCTGCAAGACTTTTTCATGTAACAAAATGAAGACACAATTACAGCCCCTATTGGCGTTGTTACCCACCGTCGCCAAGACTTGTGATTGCAGGCTCGCTTCACTGAGGCAGCTGACGTGGCTTCTTCCCTCAGCTGCCCAGCACTCCCTGCCCCAAAGGTCCACTCCCACTGTCGTGGTGGCTCCGTAGGTTATGCAGCTGCTTCTCTACCTGGGTGTACCAGGTGTAAATTGAAACGGGCTGTTGTTCACAGCGCATGGCTGTTGTCCTGCTTTTGTTCTGCTGTGTGTTTGTGCCCACTGAAACCCAAAGTATGCTTCCACACCAGGCTCATGCTGCTCACCTAGCACCGCTCTTACTGTTCTGCTCTTTTGCTGGTATAGTTAGTGCTCTATAGACAATTGAATTCTGGGTTTTCTTTGCTTTCAGGACTACGACCTCTGCATTAACTGCTACAACACTAAGAGCCATGACCACAAGATGGTTAAGTGGGGCCTGGGTCTGGATGATGAGAGCAACAGCCAAGGAGAGCAACAGTCAAAGAGCCCCCAGGAGTCGCGACGACTGAGCATCCAGCGCTGCATTCAGTCCCTTGTCCATGCCTGTCAGTGCCGCAATGCAAACTGCTCATTGCCATCCTGCCAGAAGATGAAACGGGTTGTCCAGCACACCAAGGGCTGCAAGCGCAAGACCAACGGTGGCTGTCCGGTGTGCAAACAGCTCATAGCTCTTTGCTGCTACCATGCCAAACACTGCCAAGAGAACAAATGCCCTGTGCCATTCTGTCTCAATATCAAACACAAACTTCGACAGCAGCAGATCCAGCATCGCCTGCAGCAGGCTCAGCTCATGCGCAGAAGGATGGCTACCATGAACACCCGAAACGTGCCTCAGCAAAGTTTGCCTTCTCCTACCTCAGCAACGCCTGGTACCCCTACACAGCAGCCAAGTACACCGCAAACACCACAGCCTCCTCCCCAGCCCCAGCCTTCCCCTGTAAGTATGTCACCGGCTGGCTTTCCCAGTGTGTCGAGAACTCAGCCCCCTACTACTGTTTCAACAGGAAAACCTGCAAACCCGGTTTCCGCACCTCCACCTCCGGCTCAGCCTCCACCGGCCGCGGTGGAAGCGGCTCGGCAGATTGAGAGAGAAGCTGCCCAGCAGCAGCAGCAGCTCTACAGGGTCAACAACATTAACAATGGTTTGCCTCCTGGTCGCCCAGGACTAGTAAACCCGACGGTGGGTTCGGTGAACCAGATGCAGCAAGTCAGCATGAATGTACCCCGGCCCAACCCTGTAAGTGGTCCAGTGATGTCCAACATGCAGCCTGGACAATGGCAGTCACCTCCAATGCCGCAGCAGCAGCCAATGCAGCCAGGAATGGCAAGACCAGTTATGCCAATGGCGACGCCGCAAGCAGTGGCTGGGCCAAGGATGCCGGGCGTGCAGCAGCCGCCACGGAGCATCCCCCCGAATGCACTTCAGGACTTACTGAGGACCTTGAAATCACCAAGTTCTCCGCAGCAGCAACAGCAGGTTCTTAATATCCTTAAATCCAACCCTCAGCTTATGGCAGCTTTTATAAAGCAAAGAACAGCCAAATACGTGGCTAACCAGCCTGGGATGCAGCCACAAGCAGGCATACAGCCCCAGCCTGGGATGCAGCAGCCGCAGACAGGCATGCAACAGCCAGGCATGCACGCTCAGGCGGGATTGCAGAACATGAACGCGATGCAAGCAGGAGTACAGAGACCGAGCGTTCCTCCCCAGCAGCAAGGGATAGGAGCTATGAATCCCCAGGGACAAGCGATAAACATTATGAACCCCGGCCACAACCCTAGCATGGCAAACATGAGTCCGCAGTACAGAGAAATACTGAGGCGGCAATTACTGCAGCAGCAGCAGCAACAGCAGCAGCAGCAAGGAGGGGCTGGCATGGCAGGAGGGATGGCAGGACATAGCCAGTTCCAGCAGCCTCAAGGACCAGGAGGTTACCCTCAAGCCATGCAGCAGCAGCGGATGCAGCAGCATATATCGATACAGGGGGGGTCCATGGGGCAGATGGCTCAGATGGGACAGCTGAACCAGATGGGCCAGCCCGGCATGGGGGCAGACGGCACTCCCAACATCCAGCAAGCGCTGCAGCAGCGGATCCTGCAACAGCAGCAGATGAAACAGCAGATAGGGTCCCCCGGCCAGCCTAACCCCATGAGCCCACAGCAGCACATGCTCTCAGGACAACCGCAGGCGTCTCATCTCCCTGGCCAGCAGATCGCCACCTCCCTCAGCAACCAGGTGCGGTCCCCAGCACCCGTTCAGTCTCCCCGTCCCCAGTCCCAGCCACCACATTCCAGCCCGTCACCCAGGATACAGCCCCAACCGTCACCTCACCACGTCTCTCCCCAGACTGGTTCCCCCCACCCAGGACTTGCAGTTACTATGGCTAGCTCCATGGATCAGGGACACTTGGGCAACCCAGAACAGAGTGCAATGCTTCCACAACTAAACACCCCGAACAGGAGTGCGTTGTCTAACGAATTGTCTCTGGTCGGTGACACCACTGGGGACACGTTAGAAAAATTTGTGGAGGGTTTGTAGCATTATGGGAGCATCACTTTTTTTTTTTTTTCCTTTCGTGTTCTTGGACATTTTGTACTGAAAATTCAGACATCTGGGTTGTTTTGAATCCTAGATGGAACTGCTGCTTCCTACACATGGAAGAATGAATTGCTGTTTAAAAAAAAAAAAAAACAAAAAAAACCAAAACAAAAACAAAACAAAAAACAAAACAAAACAAAAAAAAACCAATACAAAGAATATATTTTTTTGTTAAAGCCAGGCGGTTAAAATATCTGGTCTCTTTTGTGGGTTTTTTTGGTTTTTATTTTTTTGTTGCTGTTGACTCATACCTTTTTTTTAATGGGGAAAACAAGTTCATTATATTCATATTTTTTATTTGTATTTTCAAGACTTTAAACATTTGCGTTTAAAAGAAGAAAAAATAATATTCAGAAACTGTTTCCTGAAATAATGCAACATTATAATGTATCCCGGTAACTTTGCCACGTTGCGGGAAGATTTTTTTTTCTATAGTGAACTCTGCAGGCGTTTGAAGTATTACCCCTGGAAAGATAGGAATTGACTCTTGCACACAAAAACACACATTGGCCAATGCCAAAATCCTTGTCTTGCAGATGTAGAAATTGTTGCTTTGTTTCTCTGATAAAACTGGTTTTAGATGAAAATAGGGATGATCACTCTTAGACCGTGCTGATTTGAATAGAGAAGAAGCATTCTTTTCTTTCTTTCTTCTGTGTGAAACTTGAAATGAGGAAAAGCAATTCTAGTGTAAATCATGCAAGCGCTATAATTACTATAAATAAGAAAATCCAAGAAGATTCAATCACTGTATAGAATGGTAAAAAAAAAACAAACTCATTTCTTACTTATAATATCATATTGTTAAATAAACTGTGTGCAACAGACAAAAAGGGTGGTCCTTCTTGAATTCATGTACATGGTATTAACACTTAGTGTTTGGGTTTTTTGTTATGAAAATGCTGTTTTCAACATTGTATTTGGACTATGCATGTCTTTTTTCCATTGTATATAAAGTATTGCTTAAAATTGATATAAATTACTGAAGTTTTTAACATGTATTCTGTTCTTTAAAATCCATGTAAGAATGTTTAAGGTTTTTATTTATTTATATATTTTTTGATCATGTTCTTTGTAAGACATGGCTATGAATATTCACTCATTACACAGAGCAGCCGGAGGCATCGATAGGAGTGGCACGATACATGGAGTATTGTAGGTAGCATGTCTGTTTTACAACACCCTTTAGTGATTGTTTCCTTTTTGGGGAGGGAGAGGAGCGGGGAATGGTTCCCATACATTGAATATTTGCAGGTGTTCATCCATAAGGGTTAACTGGAATAAATTATTAATAGCCGTTGCTTTTTAAAAACTGCATTAATTTAGAGAAGGATCACCAATGAAAGGAAAATAGAGAGTATTGAGTTAATTCTAGGCTAATTTATTTAGTCTACAGTAAAATATGAACCTATTGACTTTAACACTATTTTTCTGCTGTTAACTCTGAGTCTAGATTTGAGGGTTTTCTGTGGAATAAAAAATAACAAACCATGTACATGTTCCCTTTAATATCCTGTCACCATGCCCTCATGTTCCTGGGATACTTGCCCCTCCTCCCCGCAGTGAATTACTTTCTTGGAGTTAAAAAGTCCAGGGAAACTTTCCCAGCGTAGGTGTGAGCTAAAACCACGACTAGCCTAGAATGCCATCACTCGGACCTTGAGGCTTCTCGATTACGTGCGACCGGCACGGGATTTGCAGCAAACCCAGCAAGGTATCCCACTTGGCAGCTGCTGCCACTCCAGTGGGGAGCACCGGGCACACTTGGCTTTTCACATAAATTAGCGCTTCCTCCAGCCTTAACGTTTTTATTGGAACGATGTTGGGGGAGGACGGGGGGAGAAGAGCAAAAGATTCATCTCCACTTTTATCCCCGTACTGTGAAAATAGTAGTGCGCTGTGGCGCTGCTTCATTCTTTTTAACTGTAGAGAGTCTCTGCTTAAACTTTTCTTGCAAACTTTCAACTATTGTATCTTTTTCACCACCATTGGATTCATCTGCCCACGCAATTGTCTTCAGCAATTCAAGATGTCAAAATTTGGGGCTGGGGTGAGGTCAGTGAACACTAACCCAAAGCTTGTCCAAAAGAAATTGCTGTAAAAAAAAAAAAAAAAAATATGGAAAGCCCTGATGCTGTGTCTCATGCTGTGTACTTAAAAAGAGGAAAAATACTATATTTGTGATCAAAAAGAGGAAACTTGAACTGTGCTGGTGTTTCTAATAAAAGCTGGTAAAACTGCTTGGATTGAAGGATGGTTCCACTTGGCTGGTGCCCACCAGGATCAGCGAAGCCTGACACCCACGGTTAAGATAACTGCACTCAATCTCGCTAATACCTTTAAGTAGCGTCCATTTTAAAAACATTGGCACCGCTTCCGGATTTGGATAAGCAGAGTCCTGTTTGGAGCACAGAGAGGTGGTGTGGCTCTTGGGCTGCAGCCCACTTGGGTTCCCACTCCTGGGGAAGAGTGGAAAAACCCAACCTGATGGGAAGCAAAAACCAGAACATTTTTAAGTACAACCTCAGGTATGTTGAGAGCACGGAGCAAGGGATAGATTTAGATCTGATAACCCCAGCTTGATGGAGCAGTTGTTGTAGATGAGATCAGGTATTTTACCAGGGAGGAGGGAAGTGCAAAGCTGAAGTGAAACATGAAGAGAGGCTGGGCTGGTATGGCCCCTACAGTCAGGGGGGGCTTCACCCCGTCTCCTTTGTTGATAGTAAATCTCTCTGAAGGCTGGACAGGCGTCTGATTTTTCAGGTCTTTGCCTATGTTTTGATGGGCAGGTACTGGTGATAAGGAACAGCGTCCTAGAAACACGAGAATTTATAAGGCAAGAACGCACTGGAGATTGGTGCAGGATCTTTATCACCGGAGGGGGTGGCTAAGACCTTCCCCCTTACTGAATTCTGGAGGGGAAGAAGGTGCTTAAATCTGAACATTGAGCTGCAACGACTTGGTTCTGTGCTCTTCTTTTCTTTGGCTGTCCGCCGTGCTCCGTGCTCTGCTGCTGGCTATCCTGACTTTTACCAACACTGCTACCGCAGCAGGCTGTGAGCGCATTTCCTCTTGCTGCAGACGCACCAGCTGGGGCTCGCCTCAGTTGCTCATCGCTGTCCCACCAGGCCAGAGATCTGCCCACAGCACGTGTGTAAGCGCTCCCTGCTCTGGTCTTCCACCTGGATGCTCTAGAGCGAAGGGGTGAGGCTCTGACCCCAGCAGTGGGCTGAGGAAGAGGAGCCCTCCTGCCGGGGGTACAGCATTTAACAAAAAGTAACCCCGCTGGGGACAGCAACCCCGTCAGTTATTCTGTAGGAACCCAGAAGTGGTGGTACGTGTCCACAGCCGTAGCAGCGTAACGTTCCTTCGAGTCGGTGGCAGGGTACAGCAGTAAGTGAAGGCAGTTAATGGCTTACAAGGTGATCGGGGTATGCACCAGGTGCTTCTTCCAAAGCAACTTACAGCCCATGGTTTTCTCAGTGCAGTGAAGATCTAGCAGCCGCTGTATGGAGCTGGTTGCTGGGGGAGCACGGCAGAGCACACGAGTTGCTGTGCGGGGGCAATCTGTCCTTCCCTGCGCTTCCTCTCCACGGCCGGGAACTTAAAATGGGGAATGGGGTGATCTCTGCCACCCCCAGCGTGCTGCCACGGCAGCGATTGAAGACAGTAGGTGCCAACCGCCGGATAATGGAGATGAGCCTCAACGGAGGGGAGGATCCGTACCAGATCCCCTGCAATCCCCAAGCCTTCCCTGCAAGGACGTGCTTCATGGCTAAATGGTCAAAGGGGACCCAAGGCAGGAGGGTGACGCAGTGCAAGGTGAGGTAGGAGGACTCCTCGGGTGTTCCACAGCAGGTGCAAGAGCTCTGGTACAGTGTCGTGGCGGAGCAATGCTCAGGAGTGCTGTGGGGTCAGCTGGAGGTACCAATGAACGCAGCAGTAGGAGGGAAGCGTTTGAAACGGGCTCAGAAGTCATTTTGGTTTTGGCCGCAGCACAGGGAATCTGGAGGAGGGGCTGGGGTTGGTTCCAGGTGGAAATGCAGCCCAGCGGAAGGGTGCCGGAGCGATGCAAAGGCTCACACTGGGTTTGTTGCACCTCATCCATAACATCCAGCACCGCACAAACCCCAGTGCATGCAAGCGTTTCTTAGATGTAAACCTTCAACACAACAGGCGGATCGGCATAGTCCCAAGGATAAGCTGCAAGCATGAGCGAATTGCACGCGTAGCTTTTCCAGCGAGTTCCGCTGAGCCTGGGAATTACAAAGCTGTCTGTTAGGTGGTCACTGTTCCCTCCTGAAGGCCCTCGTCTCCTCTGTCTGGAAGTGGTTAGTGCTCACTGAAATGAGACCTGCTCGATCTTTTATTTTTAGCTGTGGTGTTCATTGAGGCCAGGCTCTGCTCTCACGCACGTTCCAAATTTGGCTCTCAGCAGAGTGGTTTATTCCCTCTCTCGCCCCTACACCATCCGAAGCCTTTCTCCAATACCTCGGCCCTAAAGGTCTCGATGATCTACGCTCACAGCAGCCCCAGGAGACGAGGAATTTCAGAGAAATGGGAAAATGAGATATTAAGCAATTTGCCCAAAGTCGAGCGGGGGTGCCTGGCCAAGGCACGGCACACAGGAGCTTCCCAAGGGCTGCTCCCAGCCCGGTGCAGCCTTTCCTCGGTCCTCAGCCCCCTCGGTGGGGAAGCTGGGAGAGACGTGGTGCACTGAGCTCTGCCGGCTCCAACAGCCAAGCTCCTGACGCTCCCGCTGCAACCTGTCGTGTGAAACGGGCTCCCTGCAGCAAATACTGGGCGGTTAACGCTGAGATACCCTCACGGGCGTCTGTACGGGGAGAGGTGGGTGGTTTTGTAACCCGTGTCTGGCTTTCCCTTGCTAACGAGTCCTCGGGGTAGAAGAAACATGGAAGGGATTTTAACCATCAAAATAGGAAAGGTCTGGAAGCGGTGTGCCGGACCTGGCGTCCACAGTTGCACCTCTGTCGCAAGACGGAGAAGCAGAGCCCTGAAAACCCGCGGCAGAAGGAGCCTCTGGCAGGGGCTGGGATCTGCTTCGCCGACGCTCGAGTGGGGCGGCCTGCGCCGAGCGAGCGAGGAGAGACTCGGCGTGGAAGAGCTGCAAGCCGGCGCCCAGGGAGGTGGTTTTCCTGCAGGAGCTCGGGCAAGAGCGTCTCGTCCTGATACGGAATAGTCCTGCAGCGTGAAGCACGCGTGGGGCTCCCGCTGCAGCAGCTGGGGAGCGGGCACCCGGCGGTGGCTGGGGCTGGCGGTGCCCGCAGGAAGAGGGAGGACAGGTCAACCCGCGGGTGGGACGGGGCAGGGGGGCGGCGGGCGCGCCCAGGCAC